>BDDA01000578.1:5773-29488 GCA_001662385.1 Chlamydomonas asymmetrica
CAAGGACCCTTCCATCGTCAGGCGCGCTAACGAGGTGGCCGACCTGTCACATGGTAAGGCGCTGCTGCGATGCTCTTCTGCAAGGAGCCCGCCCTCCTTGCCAAAGCATGCAGACCCTCCCAGCTTATAGCATCCATGCCATGCCCAGCTGCCTGCACCTGCGTGTGCGTGGCGTGTTAATGCCTCGCTGGTTTCCCGTGGGGTCGGCCAATGTGCTTCCCGTGGGGCCATGCAGTGTGCGTACGCATGAGATGTGCACAGCGAGCGACAATGGACCTGCATGTGCTGTGTGTTGATCTGCATATGCCGCCGATGTGCGCGCATTGTGTGTGTGCATGCAGGCGTGATCTCGCTGCTGGTGTATGTGGTGGACATCGCGGAGGACCCACATGCGCTGGCGGGCACCGCAACAGCCACCCACACGCCCGGTTCCGGAGCCAAGGGCCAGTCAGATGCTGCCAGCGCCGCGGGCACAGACCCATCTGCAGCATCCAAGCCTGCACCTGGCGAGACGCCCTCGGGTGCAACCACAACTGGTGGCGGCGGCGGCGGCGGCGGTGGTGGCAACGCGGCGCACCAGCAGCCCCTGGGGGTAGTGTGGCAGGCGTTGGCGCTGCACCGTCCCGTGCTGCTGCTGGTCAACAAGGCGGGGCGCATTGCAGACCAGGTCGCGGTGAGCCAGATTGGAACAAACACCATGGGGGAACGGGACGGACTCGTGGGACAGTTTGTGGAGGCCTGCTGTGACACTTTCAAACTTGCGGTTCCGTCTTGCATTGCAAGGCCTGCCACCACTCGAAACACCCATGTGTTTTTTGCCACTTTTAAGCAGCAGGTCAGCATATACGTATGTACGAATCCTGTCACAGCCTCCCCGAAACCCCTGGGCACTTGCCGTCATGCGGCATCGGAGCGGGCACAGCGCGCCCGGCATCGGTCTCGTGTCAGTTGTGGGCCAGCCAGCCCTTGCCCATTGGCAGCTCGGTCAGCATGCCAACCGTTGTCCCCGTGAGAGATTCTTTCTCCAGATGGACGGATGGGTATCTCACGGGGGCACCGACTGTGCATGCTGTGGGAGCAGTGGCTGGAACAGGGCGGCTTGGCCTGCGAGACAGGCGGCGAGCACCTGGCATGCTGCCTCACACTAGCCAAGTCCCAGCACGGCAGGCGTGCATCCTTGTGTGCATGAGTGTATCGGCTGCTGAAGAGTGGCATGCACATTGCTGGAACCATGTGTTGCAGCCAGAAGCATGATGGACTGCATGGACTTATTGCAGTGAAGGGATTGAGGTTGCAGTTGAGCCAGATGGTGGCGTGTATATTTGGTTTGTGTTGCTGCGCGGCAGGCGGACCCTCGAGTCATCGAGGAGACCGCCGCTGCCTGGCAGGTACGCAACAGACCCAACCGCAGCCTGCGCATGGCGCAGCCGCTTGTCCTGCGGCTCTCACGAACATCGCCAAAGCCTGAAGCACTTGCGTGCTTGATCCACGTTTATCAGCACCGCACACCGCAGTGCAGACTAGCTAGATGACTGTGCAAGTGCACCTGTGACGTTTGCTTTGCATGTTGCATGCGGTGGATTGTGCGTTTGATCGGCTTGATGACCAGCGTCCTTAGGGACAGGAATTCGCTGTTTTGATACAGGTGCATATTTACCGTGTCCGTGTACTGACTGATGAATGGTAATGTATTATACGCACCCTGGATGTGTGCTGACTGCATGGATGCTGGTGTGGCTGTGCAGGTGGTGGTGGCGGAGGGGGCAGCTCAGCGCGGCCTGGAGGGGGAGCTCGTGGCGGTGTTGGTTTTGGAGCTCAAGGACACGCCCCCCTCAGGGGTGGTGGGGCCGCGGCAGCTGCGCGAGCTGCTGGACAAGACGGCGAGCAACGTGCAGCGTGTGCCCTGAGGACGAGGACCTGCCTGCGAAGAAGCGGACTGGGGGGCTGAGTGATGCATGCAGCCGTGCCTTGCGAGGTCAAAAGTTGACCTTGCAGCACTGAATGCAAATGCCGTAGTACGAATGCTGCAGCTGCAAGGCAATGTCACGGGCCTTTGTTCATTTGTTAGTATGCCACGGATGTGACGGCGTCAGTGAGCATGCTCCTGTGTGTCCTTCTGACAAGAGAGATGGTCATCCTCAGCAGCAGCAGGACAGCTGTGCTGCATGTGGTTGACGGAGTGAAATGCACCGATGCTGACGAGGCAAGCACATGATTCCAGGTCAGGATGGGGCAATGCCATATCGTTTAGTTGCCCGCCATAATGATAACCAGTCATACCCCTCCCAGGGGTTGCAACGCATCATCGGTTAGTCAGGCAGCAAATACATAGGCATGGTTGTTTGTGTGGTGATGGCATGGCGTGTACCACGCTGTGTACTGTCATTGGTACCGGCTGGAATGCCTGCAACTAACAGCACGACCATACCGAGGTTGTACGCATGCGTGAGCAAGCAGGAAGGTGTGCGTCGACAACGTGCACTCACGAGGAAGCTTTCTTATTGCATATCCACCTTTTGGACTGGTTGTTGACTGACACAGGTCCTGGTGCGCTGGTGAAAGTGGTTGGGCGGTCCATCGTGCCACGCGTCACACTGACGTAGTTTTCTACGCGCTTGGGGCCGACAGGCGTTGACACACTGCTGTGGAGTGCGAATGATGCAGTAGCGTTTGTTGGTGCGCAATAGAGCGCGGTGTTGCTTCCCTGTCGCAAGACACGGCTACAGCGTTTGCTGGCTGTGCTCACGGTAATTCTCATGGGCGTGACTTGGCAGTTGGCACCCACGCATCGTGTACAAATTGCGCTGCGTATGGTAGTGCGTGTGGCAGCGCATTGCCGGCAACCTCAGCCCGGCTTATTCACGCCACATACCGTATTGTGACGCACAGGGTCTGTGCGCTGCATGCTGATCATTCAAAGAACAGGCTAATCGAAGCTCAATCCAGACCCATCAACAGGCCAATCACATATCCACTGCTGCCAATGCCATATTAGACGCTGGTGTCGGTCAGCCACACCATATGGTAACAGCACTGAATGCTCAAATGCATGTTCAATAGCCATGCACGCAGCTGCGCATATCTGCGGAAGGAGTTCTTCACTGCAGATGAGACGCATCTATCAAGCATGTCTGGCGTGTTACGTTGCGTATGTACTGTGTGGGGCATCAGGATCGCTAAGGAGCTGAGTGGAGCGTTCATGCAGCAGGCAAGGGCAAGGGCAAGCAGCAAGAGCATGGCAGGTAACGCAAAGTAGGGTGAACACCAATCCCAGCTGCAAGAGTGAGGCGAGATCAGCAGCTTAACATGCAGCACGTGCCTGCCTAGGCAGCCTTGTGCCTAAGTAGCCTTGTACCTAGGTAGCCGGAGGCCGCTTGTGATGCCTGTGGTGTGTGGGCGGAGGTGATGCCTGTGGAGTGTGGGCGGTACGTACAAATAGGCAATGGGTTGCACAGCGGTGCGCGGAAAAGGACGTGAAAGATGCTCGAGCCTGGTGTCGTTCTCTGCAGGCAGTCTGCAGAGAAAGGAAGATTGGATAGCGGTAAGGTCTCTGGCTCAGTGAATTTGAAGCCAACACGGACACATGGTCCAAGCGATCGCATGTGCAGCAGTGCCGTGACCGGAGAGTTGGTGGCTAGCACCATGCACTGGCTGGCCTGCCAACACCTGCACGCACGCATGCATGCACACGGGACGGTGCTGCTGCGGCACCACTGGTGTCGCCTGCACCATCGTCAGACGTGCTTGCGCTGCCCTGCTGCAGTGGTGTCAGTGTTACCCGTGTGCGGGTGGCGGTCACTGACGCTGACATAAGAACTAGGGCCCGTTTGGTTCCTCATTCCTTGTCTCCTTGCCCGCTGCGTGCTGCCTGCCCCTGTGGCGTGCCGCCTCGCTTGCTGGCTCTCGCTCTGGCTTTCCTCCTTCACCCGTCCTTGTCCCTGTCCCTGTCCTGGCCGGGTTTTCTGAGGGTGCTGGGGGTCGGCCTTGCCTGTCCTGCTCTTGCCTGCCTCGGCAGCGGAGCCATCGCTATGTAACCTTTCCTGTCCGAAAAAAAAAAAACGTCCGTCGGACCCCGGTGTGCGCTGCAGGGCCGGGACAACTGGTAAGCATTTGGTACCTGCCGCTACGGCGATGTCGCCCACCCCCCATGGCGTTGTTGAGGCAAAGGGACGGCATGAGGAGGGCGGTAAGCCGCACGAGGAGTGACTCGTGGTGCCAACGGCACCATGACTGCCTTGTCTCACCGTGACTGCCATGTCTTGAAGCCTCAAGTTCAAGTTTCAAGCATGCACCGCTCACAGGGTGCATGAACCGTGTGGGTCAAGTACGGGCTGCTGGGTTTGCAAGCACCAACTGCCTCTCAATCATGTCTCCATAATGACAAACTGACAGTGTTGGCAGCGGCACTCACTGCCAGTGAGTCATTGGCGCAACGGCGCAACGGTTGGCAATATAAGGTTGCAAAGCTGGCGAGCCATCGCGCAGCACGTTAGCTGGCATGGCTGACATGCTGCTTGCTGGTTGTGCTTGAAGGAGCTGCACTAGTACCTGAGTCGGAAATGGCCTTGGCCGATTGAGCGCAGGTCGGGGGCTTTACCGAAACCAAGGCCATCTTACAAGGCCAACACCAGCCCATCTGCATACTCAAAAGTGCCAGGGAGCGTTTGCAAGGCTCTGGTTGCAAAGGTGACCGTTGCAACGTGATTCGTTGTTCTGGAAATCATGACAAGCAGAACCCTTGCGGCCGTGCTCTTGGCTGCAGCGTTGCTCCTGTGGTCTGCCAGCGCCAAGGTCCATGAACGCACGGTCAGCCGCAATACCGAAAGGCTTATCCAGCTGACAGAGGGGTTCACGTTTGGAGCAGACGGCCGACTGGATGTCACTGTCAGCAACATTTCCCTTGATATGCTCGTGGAGCCGAGTACAACGCAGGCCAGCAACGCAACAGCCGCGGATGTAAGTTTCTGCTGAAGTTTCTGCGCCCTTCACACTGGCGTTCACCCAGTCAGATGCACAGGGGAATGTGTGCGCATACGGCAAGCGCTTTGTCGGCTAGTGCTTTTTCCGGCAAGATCCTTCGGTTGGTTTGGTTAGGGGACAAGGGCTTTTCGCCTGGTGTGGTGCAAGCTCAAACGTTGTTCAGGAATTGCTAACGTGAGGAGCTCAAACAGAATTCACAGCGGTATGACCAACCAGTGCAGCTTGAGCTCTACAGCCACTCCGACTCCGCATCATCTGCAGGGTGGCTAACAATATATTGCCTCAACTGTTGCTGCCATTGAACCTTGTGTAGGACAAGCGCTGGAGGAATTTTGGCGTATTTCTCGCGCCTGCTGAGGCGTACGCAACATTGAAAGAGTACAGCGAAGTTGGTGGGCCCTGCATGTTGAACGAAGTCAACAGGTAGGTGGGTGGTGAACAGTTCCGTGGGTGTGCGTGTTGCAGATCAAGACTGTTCCAAGCAAGGTAGGGTGTTTCCCACCAAACAATCCAGCGTTGGGGGTAGTAATGTTTGTCTCTTTCTAATTGCCGGCCCTGTGGCAGCACCCCGGCACGTCTCCAGGTTCGAGACGGAGGGTTGCTTGCGTTACGACAGCAGACCTGCGTGCAGCAACTACTTCCCGTGGTTACAAAGCTACTATGCTGCAGCAAAGTATGGCTTCTTCCGTGTACTGGTAGCGCAAATGCTGCCGCATAAAGCCGGGCATAAAGTGAGTGTGAGCGGAAGGCTGTAGAACACTTCACGCTGTATTGGTTTGCACTTGGGTAGGACGAGTGCAGGTAGGCTGATGAGTGCAGTAGGAGTGCGCACGAGTACTCTTCGGGGTGATGACTGTCGTCGTCCTCCTCACCTCATCCACCTGCGCGCGCTGGTGTGAAAACCGGTTCACTGACGCTAGGGGCTGGTCGAGTGCACCGGCACAACTCACCCCCAAAAGCTCCTCACCAAGTCTGGCCCTGCGCAACCCAGGATATGCACCACAAGCAACGTTGCTGACCTGCTGTCCCATCTGGGACGTATGCAACTGCATCAAACACGTGCACCGTTGGGCGCGTGCAAGTTAGCAGGCAGGGAGGGAGCTGTTGCCAGGACACCCAGGACAATGCTGACGTCCAGCCCTTTGGACAGTGGTATGAGCCAACCACTCATGCTGCGCTTTTCCATCGTTCTGTAGTAAAGTCGTGGGGCCGTGAGAGGGGAATGTGCTGCACTGCTGCAGTGTTTGGCGTTTGGGATACGGTGCGTGGACACGATTTGGGGCGAGCACTGGTAGCGAACATCAGGAGGGGGCCCAGCCCTGCCCACAGCATGCAAGGTGTGTTTGGATTGCCATGGCATTAGTGCCTCATGCAGCATATGAGGTGCCTGGGGAGGCTCCATCATGGCATGCATGCGCCCTACCAGCAGCCTCATCCGCATGCCCTGCAATCGCTGCGCATACAGGCGCGCGTGCATGACGTGACCATGTGCACAACTGCGCTGGGCCCCTGCACCTGCACATACCGCCCCCATTACTCTTCTGGAGCGCCTGCAACACGAACGGACATACCTGGCGTGTGTGCGTGTGCAATACCAGTAGCATGCGCCCCTATCCCGCATAACGAGCATGCATGAGCACACTTGTTGCAATGCAGCTGTGGTTACGATGCGTCTTTGACTGTAACGATATACAAATGCACCGACTGGGCAGCAGGGTACAGCCAACAAGGCAAGTGGAGCACATCCAAACTCAGCAGCGCCACCAGCAGGATGCCCTGGGTCTCAGAACCGGGGTCCGCGCGTTCATTTGCCGTCTACAACTTTGCGGCCAACATGTACGAAATCCGTGAAATCTATTCAAATGTAGCTGCCCTGCCCTGTGGTAATAAGGGGGGACGGGTTCCGGGCCTCGCCGGCTGTGCTCGCCCAGCCATGTCCCTCACCCTTCACCCATAAGTCCGTCACTCACCATTAGGCTTGCCAACCTCTGACAACGATCTTACAGCGACCCTCGCGCTCGCTTGCTGCACGCAGCCTCTTCACCTTCCAGGACCCAATGATCCAACGCGTGCTCACCGGACAGGCCAATACCGCCACCTTCCACTTCAGAGTCGACACGTCGGGCCAATACTATGCGTACTTCGCCAACTGCAAGCCGGACAGCCAGGCGGTGTCGCTGCAGGTGGCCATTGACGCGTACAACGTGGATGCTAATGGCAACCAGATTGATGCCTTTGATGACTCGACTCTCTGGGTCCGCGCCGCACAACTGATAAAGGATCTCTCTGCCTTTGTCTCTAACGCAAGCTCAGACTTCCTTAACCGTATGACCCCCGTGGGCCTTGTCAACTGGGTGAGTGCCGCTGCATGGTTGTCTCGTGCATGTTGCTTCCTTGAGCGATCATGCCGCTCGCGTCCAGTTCATAAGCATCTGTTCATCGTGCATGATTGTGGTGCATCTAACCTTGTCATACAAGCATTCCTACGCAACCCCACACGCGTCATCGCAACATAGCTGTGCCGGTGGCGCTGACTGTTGTACATTACCTGAGGAGCTGCATGCCGTTAGCCCGCCGTTGTTGTCAGCCTTGCACGCTTGTTTCCATGGCGCTGCGCTGCATCCGTCTGCTTGCATGCAGGTGATGTTTGGCCTGTTCTCAGCCTGCACGGTCGCCTGGGCCTGCTGCATCTGGCGCAGCCGTTCGCACGCGCACATGACCCACCACCTGATGTTGGCGCTGGCACTGCTGAAAAGCTGGGCGGTGCTGTGCCAGTGGCTGACGGGGAATAATGACCCTCAGAAAAACGTGTACAGTACCTTCGCCTTCGGTGCCTGGGACCTGGGGTATTACCTCACCATGTTTGGCAGCAACGCGCTCTTCTTCGTGGTGATGGTGCTGATTGGTTCTGGCTGGCCTGACGTGAAGCCCCGCCTCGGCCACCTGGAGTGGTGGATCATCGCCCTGGTCACCTCGCTACAGGCAAGATTGGGGCAATACTGGCGCGTGCATGTGCATGGTGCAGCAGCATCTGTTGCGCGTGATGCATGGTGTGGGTGGGCGCAGCCGCCGCCATTAAGCAGGGCTACCTAGCAGTGCCTTCTCCTCCACCCGGGCTCCCTGGTGCCACCCAGTGCATATGTATAGTGCACGCTGTGTGCCACCAATCTACGCCCCTGACCTCCTGCTGTTCAGCAATTAGGAGGCCTGACTTTTCTTGGGTTGTGCCGATGGTTGCTTGCAGGTGTTTGCCAGCGCTGTCATGTTGGGGTTGCGCCTCTTCGACGATTACAAGTGGCTCACCATTTACATGGTCATTTCAATGGTTAGCGCCGTCGACATTATCTGCTGCTGCGCCATCCTCCTCCCTGCCGTACAGTCCATCAAGCACCTCAAGGCCAGCCAGGCTGAGAAGCAATCATGCAACGTTGACACCACCACCCAAGACAGGCTCAGGCGCTTTACGTGGTTTTATTGGTCGCTTGCAGCGTACATTTGCTTCACCCGCATCATCATGTATGCTCTGCGCACCGTGGTTAATGAGCAGCAAGCGTGGAGGTGGGTGTGGGCAGTTGAGGCGCCGGACCAACTGGCAGATCTTGCATTCTACGCGTGGGTGGCTGTGCAGTTCAGGCCCATCAACGAGGACGACGCCTGTCAATCCACCCCGTACGTCAAGCTGGCAGCAACCGAGGAAGGCGAGAAGTAAGCAATTGCAGATTCAAGGTGGTGGGTGGTGTGAAATTGAGGCGGAGAGGCTGCAGTAAGGTGGCACGGGGGCCTTGCGGCAAGAGACCGTGAGAGCAAGGGCAACCACCAGACGAAGAATCATGTGCAACAGAGCTCGCCTGTTACACATTGTACATTTGTTTGGCTCACTAGTGGCACGCATACGGTTGACCCTGTGCGCCTTGGCCCCTCGTGCATGATGCTCGGTGCTGATCACCGCTGAACTCGGCTCGGTTGTGTCAAGCCTGTCGTCTCCCCCCTTCGTTTGGCACCGTGCATACAGCGTGCGTGCTATACTCATGCCAATACAGCGTTTGGACTCGGTGTTGGCATGCATGTGCATTGATGCGTTGACAATTCGGCACCCAAATCTGTCATCTGAGTGCAACTGAACACAGTGCACCCAGTCCATCCAGCAGTCCATCTCTTGTGTGTTATTGACATTGAAGTGTGTAACAACAGTCTCGTCTATGGCCTAGAATCTCTAAGCTCACAGTTTTATAACACACTGCAGCGCGGGCCGCTGACGATCCGGACCCATTGTTCGTGTTCGAGCACCTTGACTGCTGCGTTGCGGGGATGAGTCGTCGCATTAGGCCAGCAGCAGGCTTATGTACTGTATCACAGCCGAGCATGCGCAGCCTGGTGCGTGCGCAGTGTGCGGCATACAGCCTGGCTCTAATACTACAGCCTGTAAGAGGCGCATTCGGGTGCATGCAGGTACACTCGCTCGCATGTACGTTATCGGTGATCACCCCATACGTCCAGTATTCACGCACTGCCAGGCCAAATGATGAGCCATGGCTGGCTACAACAGCAAGTGGCACCGCTTGAGGGCGCATGCGTGCACAGGCAGCGCCCTGCAGGCGTGGTGCGTGTACCCCACTGAACAAGTGCAGAGCTACTTTCAGGCGCGGCCGAGTGGCGCAGTCACAGTGCCCACCTCGGTTATCCGTCCAGCGAGACATGCCGCGCGCATGTGCCTCCCTCCGCATACCATACCGGCATACCGCTCAGCCAAGCCAAGACACAGCCAAGCCAAGCCAAGCCAAGACACAGGATTAGAGAAAGGGTGGCATCCCATGCACATAAAACCAGCATCCATTGCTGGTCGGTAGGGTGAAAATCAATCCAAGCTGCGAGCAAGCTGCAAGAGTGATTTGAGACTAGCTTAACATCCAGCATGTGCATGCCTAGGCAGCTTTGGAGGCCGCGTCAGTTGTGATGCCTGTCCTTTGTGGGCGGTACGTACAAGCAGGCAACGCCATGCACAGCAATGCGTGGAAAGGGGCAAGATGCTCGAGCCTGGTGTCGTTCAGCAACACTGCCTGCAGAGTGCTTTTGGAGCCTACACGTACACATGCAGGTCTGTCTGACAACTGATTGGGTGTTCAGCCGTGCCGTGACTCAGGGAGTTGGCAGCTGGCAGCATGCACACTACTGGCCCACCAACACCTGCATGCATGCACCCGGGACTGTGCTGCTGCGGCACCACTGGTGTCGCCTGCACCATTGTCAAACGTGTGTGGGCTGTACTGCTGCTGTGGTGTGTTACCGGTGTTGGTGTGACGGTTGCTGACGATGCTGGGGTAGGGCTGAACGAAAGCACGATGGACTCAAGTGCCATCCTGACGCCTGCGTGCGCTGCAGCCTGCAGGGCATAGACAACTGGTTATCATTTGGTGCCTGCCGCTCCGGCTGTGGCACTGTGAACGCCCAATGTGCAGCGCTATTGAGGTGGGCGAGCGGTAGGACAGCTGCCAGTCGCACGAGGAGTGATGACTCGGTGGTGCTAGCGGCACTGCCACTGCTATACATGTCTTCAAGTCTCAAGCGTGCACCACTCACAGAGTTTATGAAATGCGTTCGGGGTTGCAACCACTTTCCGTCTGTAATATGTACCCTCCCCTCAATCATTTTTTGTTTGACGTTGGTAGCGGTGATCACGGTTTCACAGGCGCAACAGTGGGCATTAGATGTTGCAAAGCTGGCAAGCCGTCGTGCAGCACGTCAGCTGGCATGGCTGGAATGCCGCTTGCTGGTTGTGCTTGAAGGAGCTGCTCTAACACCTGGGAGGGAATGGCCTTGGCCGAATTGTGCATAGGTGGGCGCTTTACCGAAACCAAGGCCAACATTGGCCCCTGCGTACTTGAAAGGGAGCGTTTGCAACACTCTGTGTTGTAAAGGTGAGCTTTACACCGTGGTTCGTTCTTTTGGAAATCATGACAAACAGAACCCTTGCGGCCGTGCTCTTGGCTGCATCGCTGCTTCTATGCTCAGCCAGCGCCAAGGTCCATCAACGCACGGTCAGCTGCAGTACCGAAAGACTCATCCAGCTGACAGAGGGGTTCACTTTTGGAGCAGACGGCCGACTGGATGTCACTGTCAGCAACATTTCCCTTGACATGCTCGTGCAGCCGAATCCGGCGCAGGCCAGCAACCCCCTAGTCGCGGATGTAAGTTTCCGCTGAAGGTGATGTGCCCTGCATGCTGGCTGTCACCCAGTTGGATGTGCAGGGGAATGTGTATGCATAGGGCAAGCCCTCTGGCTGGTGCTTTGTCCGGCAAGATCCTTCGGTTGGGTTGGTTAGCGGAAACGGCTTTTTGCCTGGTGTGGTGCAAGCTCAAACGTCAGAAACTTATTCAGGGACTGATATCAAGGCGAAACCAAACGCAACTCACAGCGCTTTGACCAACCAACTGCAGCTTGAGGTCTGCAGCCGCGCCGACAAGGAGGTACGCCCTTCTTTGCCTTGTCTGCAGATTGGCCTAACATGTTTCCCCAACTTTGCTGCCAAACCTTTGTGTAGGACACGACCTGGAGAAATTTTGGCATATTTCTCGCGCCTGCCGAGGCGTACGCACCACTGCTGGAGTACAGCAAAGTCGGTGGGCCCTGCATGTTGAACGAAGTCAACAGGTAGGTGGACGGTAGGTATAAACAGTCCCGTGGGTGCGCAGACTGCAGACCAAGACTGTTCCAGGCAGGCAACCTGTTTGCCACCCAAAACTCCAGCATTGGGGGTTACTGTAGTAATCTTGGTCGCGTTCCATTGCCGGCGCTCCTGTACCAGATAGACCTGCGCGCAGCAACTACTTGTCATGATTGACTCTAGGCTGCAGCTATGTATGGTCTGTTTGTGTATTGATGGCGCAAAGGGTGGCGCATGAAGTGCTGGTGAGTGCAGAGGGGAGCTGTAGAATACTTCACGCTGTATTGGTTCGCACTTGGGTAGGACGAGTGCAGGTAGGCTGAGTGCAGTAGGAGTGTGCACGAATACTCTTTCGAGAACAGCTGTGGGACGGTAATTGACTGTCGCTCTCCTCACCTCATCCTTTTGCGCTGCTGTGAACACCGTTTCACTGACGTCAAGTGTAGCGGTACTCATTATGGTATATATTGCTTGACTCATAAGGACTTCGGGTGCATTCAAGGCTGTTGCAGCCCTCCTCGTCTAGGTAGCAGCACAGCTTGACCGAAAAGCTGTACAGCAGATAGATGCAGTGCTCCTCCCTCGTACTCTTGGCATGACTCACCCCTTAAAGCTGCACACCAAGTCTGGCCCTGCGCAACCCAGGATAGCAGTGTGCACGGCATGCAACGTTGCTGACCTGCTGAAAATAATCTGGTTGGTGCATATGCAACTGCACCAAACACGTGCACGTTTGTTTGCGTACAAGTCAGCAGCGACTGACCCCTGTTGGGACACCCCGCCATGTCTGTATACGATGCCAACAGCCAGCCATGCGGACAGACATAGATTCGAAGCAACCACTCAAAAGCGAATCAAAGTGGGCAATGCCGCGATTTCTCATTGTTGTAGCAAGGATGTGGGGCAGCCACGGGAGGGGAATGTGCAATTGAACGTGCTGCAGTGTTTGGCGTATGGGATATACGGTGGACACGATTTGGGGCGAGCACTGGTAGCGAACATCAGGAGGGGTCCCAGCCCTGACCACAACAGGCAAGGCATGTTTGGATTGCCATGGCATGCATTATAAGTGCATGATCCAGCGTGTGAGGTGCTTGGGGAGGCTCCATCATGGTATGCGCGCTGCCTCACGCACCAGCATCCCCTTATGCAACCGCGGGGCATACAGGCGCGCGTGCATGACGTGACCATGTCACGACTGCGCTGGGCACCTGTCACACCTGCACATACCGCCAGCATTACGCCTCTGGAGCGCCTGCAACACAAAACATACCTATCGTGTGTGCAAAACCGGAAGCATGCGCCTCTGTCCCGCATAACGAGCATGAGCATGTTGTAATGCAGCTGTTGTTACGATGCGTTCTTGACTGTAACGATATACAAATGCACCGACTGGGCGGCAGGGCACAGCCAACAAGGCAAGTGGAGCACATCCAAACTCAGCAGCGCCACCAGCAGGATGCCCTGGGTCTCAGAACCGGGGTCCGCGCGTTCATTTGCCGTCTACAACTTTGTGGCCAACATGTACGAAATCCGTGAACTCTATTCAAATGAAGCTGCCCCTGCCTTGTGGTGATAAGGGGGGACGGGTTCCGGGCCTCGCCGGCTGTGCTCGCCCAGCCATGTCCCTCACCCTTCACCCACAAGTCCAACACTTACCATTAGGCTTGCCAACCAACCTCCGACAACGACCTGACAGCGACCGGCGCTTGCTTGCTGCACGCAGCCTCTTCACCTTCGAGGACCCAATGATCCAACGCGTGCTCACCGGACAGGCCAACACCGCCACCTTCCACTTCAGGATCGACGCATCAGACAAATACTATCCGTACTTCGCCAACTGCAAGTCGGACGCGCAGGCGGTGTCGCTGCAGGTGGCCATTGACGCGTACAACATGGATGCTGATGGCAACAAGACCGACGCCTTTAATGACTCGACGCTCTGGGACTACACCGAGCAACTGATCAAGGATCTTGCTGCCTCTGTCTCTGACGCATGCTCAGACTTCCTTGACAGTGTGACTCCCCTGGGCCTTGTCACTTGGGTGAGTGTCACTGCATGGTTGTCACGAGAATGCTGCTTCCTTGGATGATGATTGCCTGCCGCCTCCAACAGATTAGTCCATGCATTGTGCATGATTGTAATGCATGTAACCTTGTCATGCAAACCTGTCAGTCCAAGCATTCCCGCGCGCGCCCACACACACGCATCACCACAACCATGCTGTGCTGGTTGCGCTGATTACTTGTTTTGCATCATCTGACAAGCTTCGCATCATAACCTGCCGTTGTTTTGAGCCTTGCATGCGTGTTCTTGTTGCGCTGCGCTGCCTCCGCCTGCTCACATGCAGGTGATGTTTGGCCTGTTCTCAGTCTGCACGGTCGCCTGGGCCTGCTGCATCTGGCGCAGCCGTTCGTGCGCGCACACGACCCACCACCTGATGCTGGCGCTGGCACTGCTGAAAAGCTGGGCGCTGCTGTGCCAGGGGCTGAGGACGCATGCTGACCCTCAGAGCAGAGTGTACGGTACCGTTGGTGCCTGGGACCTGGCATACCACCTCTTCGCGTTTGGCAGCTGCGCTCTGTTCTTCGTGGTGATGGCGCTGATTGGTTCTGGCTGGCCTGACGTGAAGCCCCGCCTGGGCCACCTGGACTGGTGGATCATCGCCCTCGTCACCTCGCTACAGGCAAGATTGGGGCCGCTGC
Source organism: Chlamydomonas asymmetrica (assembly GCA_001662385.1). NCBI lineage: Eukaryota > Viridiplantae > Chlorophyta > Chlorophyceae > Chlamydomonadales > Chlamydomonadaceae > Chlamydomonas > Chlamydomonas asymmetrica. The sequence continues at coordinate 20,122 of BDDA01000578.1, forward strand.
CATGGCAGCGGATGCTTGTGCTGCTGCTGGCAGAGCACCCGGTGCTTAAAAAGCCTGCACATAAGGGCGCAAAGCATGAGTCAGGGCCAGGAACCTGGCTGGTTCACCTGCCCAGAGGCAGTTCTGCCATGCATTGCCGCTCGCGCAGCACGAAAACGCCGGTGCACAACACAGCCACTGCTCCGCTGAAACCACTGCCGATACTGTTGATACTGCTGTGTCAAGGGCATGGCAATCTGCAGGCCTTTCATGCGGGCTCACCTGGAAGGCCGGACAGCGTCGATGCAGCCTCCTTATCTTGCACCCGGCCACCCTGTGCCGCCCAGTGTACATATATACTACTGCACGCTGTCTAGCCACCCATCTCCGCCCCTAACCTCGTGCTCGCCCCCCTTAACAATCAAGAGGCCTGACTTCCGTTGTGTCGTGCCGATGGCTGCTTGCAGGTGTTTGCCACGAGCGCTGTCATGTTGATCGAGCAGGGCGTGCGCCCCTTCCCCGCTTACCCGTGGCTCACAATGCTCGACGCCTACCACCTGGTGGACATCATCTGCTGCTGCGCCATCCTCTTCCCGGCCGTACAGTCCATCAAGCACCTCAAGGCCAGTCTGGCCGAGAACCAATCATGCAACGCGGACGCCATCCAGGAGAGGCTCAGGCGCTTTACGTGGTTCTATTGGTCGCTCGTAGCATACATTTACTTCACCCGCATCATCGTGTACACTCTGCGCGCGGTGGTAGATGATCAGTACCTATGGGCAGTGGAGGCGGCGGGTCAGCTGGCAGGGCTTGCATTCTGCGCGTGGGTGGCTGTGCAGTTCAGGCCCAACAAGGAGGACGACGCGTGTGAATCCACCCCGTACGTCAAGCTGGCAGCAACCGAGGAGGGCGAGAAGCAAATGAATGCGAAATGAAGGTGGTGGGTGAACGATGGTGTAAAGTCGAGGCGGAGCGGTTACATTGAGGTGACTTAGGGGGCCTTGCGGCGAGAGCGAGGGCAACCACCGGAGACGACCAATAATGTGCAAGCTTGCCCGGTGCGCATTGTAGATACAACTTTGTTTGGCGCGCCAGCGGCACGCATACAGTTACTCAATGCGCCTTGGCCCCTCGTGCATGATGCTTGCAACTAATCACCTCTGCAATTCGCCATGGTGATGTCAAGCGTGTGGCCGCCCTTCATTTGGCACCGTGTATACAGCGTGCATGCTATAATCAATTGCTCATGCCAACATTAGCGTTTGAACTCGATGTTGGCATACATGTGCATTCATGCGTTGACAATTTGGCACCCAGGTCTGTCATCTGAGTACAATTGCATATGGTATGCCCAGTCCACCTAGCAGTCCATCTCTGTGTGTTGTTGTCATTGGAGAGTGTAACAACAGTGAACAGTCTCATCTATGGATGTCCATGAATCTCTACGCTCACAGTATTGTAACACACGGCAGCGCGGGCCGCAGGATCCGGGCCCATTGTCCGAATATGAGAACCTTGACTGCTGCGTTTTTAGGATCAGTTGTTGCATTGGGCCAGCAGCAGGCTTACGTACCATATCACAGCCGAGGGACGCAGCCTTGTGTGCATTGTGGGGCACACAGCATGGGCTCCTACACCGCACGCATCCAGAACGTGCATGCAGATACATTGGCATCAGCGGACCTGACCGCACACGTCCCGTTGTTCACGCACTGCCAGCAGGCCAACTGCATCATAAATGGCTGCAGCAGCATAGATTCACCGCTGGAAGGCGAATGCGTATGCAGACAGCGCACTGCAAGTGAGGTGCATGTACACCACTGCGCAAGTGCAGAGCTACATGTACATAGAGCTTAGTGGCGCAGTCACGAGTCAACCGCAGTCATACGTGCAGGAGCATATGCTGCATGTGCCTTCATCACACATTGCTCAGCCAAGACGCAGGAATAGAGAAAGGGTGGCATCCCCAGCAGTCCAGCACATAAAATCAGCATCCATCGCTGCTCGGTGACTGTCACCGATTCAGTGCACAAACCTGCGCAGGCGTGTCGGCTAGTGATTGCCTGAACCTCCCCTCAACTCCCCTCACCCGCAGTACCCCTCCTCTCCTATCACGCCCGGTGTACAGTAAACAACGACAGCCGAAATGCCTCATTCAGGGGCGGGTCAGAACTCGTCGTCACCGTGCCACTGATGGAGTCGCCAGTGGAGCACGCTGACCCGTCGTGACTCGCTCACCACCTCCACGTCTTGCAGGTGCGCCGTCCTGAGACACGCGCTGGCCAGCACCCGGTGCAACGAATCGTCCACCAAGTACCTCAGCGCCACCCGGCGCAAGCCAGCCAGGTGCGGTGACGCCGCCAGTGCCGACACCAGCAGGTTCACGTGCGCCTCGCTCACCTCTACCCAATCCAGCGCCAGCGTGTGGAGAGCAGTGAGGTACGTGCTGCCCCGCAGCCCGTCGCAGAGGGCTCCGAAACCGCCCACCACGACGCCCCGGCGGCAGGTGCTCACCCGCAGCCGCCGCAGCCGTGAGAGGTGGCGGGCGGAGGGCAGCAGTGAGAACGTCTCCTGCAGGCCGTCGTCCCGGAGCCCCTTCAGATTCAGCTCCGTCAGCCCCCTGAGCGCAGGGTTTGAAAGCACGGCGCAGGCCAGGTGCTGGCTGCCGACCGCATCGTCGTCCGGCGGCACATTGCTGAGGCTGTCGAAGCGGCCCAGCTCCAAATGCTCCAGGTGTGGAAGCAGCAGGTGGGACTTGTCACCCAGTTCCTGGGCCAGGTCGTACGCGTCTGATATGTCCATGGCCATTTGGGCCAGGTTCAGGCGGCGCAGGCGGCGCACGTGCGGGGCCGCGAGCAGGTCAATGAGCATTGCCACACCCGCCGCGTCAAGCTTGTTACCCGACAAGTCCAGCATTTGAAGGCTGCTGAGGCCCGGTGTGGATGCCAGCCGCGCGATCAAAGGTGAGATGGAGGCGATAGCGGGGACGGGGGCGGCGACGGGCCCAAGCGGTGCGCCTTGCTGGCCCGGCCCTGGCAAGTTCTCGTCAACGGGTGCCACTGCCGCTGGCACCTGCGCCGCCGCCGGCGCCACCTGCGCCGCTGGCGCCGCCGGCTGGCCTGCCTGCACCGCCCAGCCTTCCTGCATCCCGTCCTGCAGGGCCTGTGCATGCGGTCCGAAACCACCGAAACCACCGAAATGCAGGCCGGCCCTCAGCGGCTTGGCAGGCGCAAGGCGCAGGTCTGTCAGACCAAGCAGGTGCTGAGCGCGCCGCAGCTTGTCCACAAGGACAGCCATGTCCGCTGCGCCGTGTGGAACTGAGAGCCCGAGCTTGGTTAGGTGCAGGTGGCGTGCGTCCAACAGCGTTGCTGCTAGCGCGTCGATGCCGGGCGTGCCCTCGAGGTGCAGCTCTCTCAGGTTTGCCAGGCCGGGTGCGTCCTCTAGCAGCACATCGCATAGCGCACTGACAACGAAGGCAACAACGTTCTGGCCGCCTTCAGTGTCGTGCACCATGTGCATGTTCGAGAGGTCCAGGCTGGTGAGCGAGGCGATGAGGTGCGGCGCGGACGACAGCATCTGGGCGACGCCTGCCAGACAAGCGTTCCGGGAAAGGTCCAGCCGCTGCAGGCGCGATAGGTGCTTGGATCGTGAGAGGTGCGTGGCCAGGCCTGCCCAGCCAAGGTGGCCGATGCTGTTCCCTGCGAGCTCCAAAGAGGTCAGGCTGGAAAGGTGTGGTGCCGCGGCCAGCGCGCGGCCAAGCGCGCTCACGCCCTTGTTTTGTAAATAGCAGTATGACAGGTCCAGGAGCGTGAGGTTGACCAGCACCGGGCAACACACATCTGGAAGGTCGACGATGTCGTCTGTGTGGGTTTGTGTGCCGTGCCTGATGCGCAGCGTGCGCAGACTGGACAGATGCGTGTTGCTAGGCCAGAGCAGGGCGCTAAGAGCGCGCTGAGACTTGACACCATGGAGGGGCATATCAATGTCCAGGGTAGCCAGGCGATGCAGGTGCGTAGAAGTGCGCAACGCCCCGAATGCGGCGGCCACAGCCATGTCACCCACATGCAGCCCGCTGACCGAGAACTTGGCGAGGCCTGCGCACCAGGCCGGAAGCGGCCGTTTCAGGGGGTAGGGCCATGCACCAGTGCTACCAGGCATAACGTCCAGAGGCAAACCCACATGAATGCTGCGCAGTTCTGTAGTGTTGTCTGAATAGGCGTCGCGCCAGGCCCTGCAAACCTGTCGTGCACCCTTGCTGACTTGGCAGGGTTTGAGGATCTGCCGCAGGATTTCGGGTGGAAGCTTGCTGATCGGCTGCAATACTGCGTCCTCCATGTCACTGTCAGCAGTGCAGGCTTTCGGTCCTTCACCCTGACAGTACATTGTGCCGCTGCTGCTTGGGTGGTTAGTGGGGTGGGTGTCACGCAGTGGCGTGCTGCCCGCCTGCCTGCCGGAGGTGGTCGTGTACCGTAAGCTTACAGTCTGCGGCAGCATACATACGCAAGCAACATACTCACCGTGCAGTTGGTTGTTAGGATGGGGGCAGGAGAGCAGGCTGACGGGTGCGTGATGTGTGTTTTGCTTCAGTACACTACTGTTTGCAACACGCACTGGCGATGAGAGCAGATGGCCACGTCTGTCAGTGCAACGGGCCCAGCGTCACGTTTTAACAACCTCATAGTGCTGTGCTGTGCTGTGCATAAAAAACGCGCGTGCAAGCAGCGTGCAAGCGTGCAGGAGCCCAAGTAGTTCCCAATAAAACAGGAAATGGGGCGCCCAGCAGGATGCACGGCGACAATAGTGTTGTAACACAGCGCCTTATCCTAGGAGAGTGCCGGGGGGGGGCTACCACAAGCCAAGCGGAGCCGGCACGACAGTGTCATGTACAGGCGGGGTTGTTGCGTTCACCACCAATATAGCAGGTTCACCACGAGAAACAAAGCAACTGTCAAACGCAAAGCAGGGCAAGCTGCCAGAACCTCTGCACTCTGCGCATACTCAGACAAGCGATGAAGACCGTAACTGGTGTTTGACATATTCCCCCACAGGCCAGGACGCTGTTATATGACTGGCGAATGCCTGCCTTGCTCAACCCTCACCTAGAGTTTGTGAAGCTAGACCACCGACTAGCAGCGGCATAGGCGTCCACCCGCCAAATGAGCTGAGGGTCGCGTTCTCAGAAGCGTGGCCTCGGCTCCACTGTGCTCACAGGCAAGGGCATACTAGTGTTGCGGTGGTGGCCACAGGCCGCAACTGTCAAGACCCAGGAAGGGATATCATCAGTGCTGGTGTCAACCATATTTGTATCAGCCTCACCAATCAAGATGCACCGTTTGCTCACGGGAGTTGCGGGTCGCCTGCTGGGCGATGCTCACTGCATTTACAACTGCATGCGTATCTCCCCAATGCCATGCAGATCTCATCCCATCCTCTCACCATCCTTGCAATCCTCCAACACAGTCCTCTCACCGGATGCGTGTTGCCCTGGAGTGCACACAGGCCATCGCCTGGCAGGATCGCAGGTGAGCATGCTGTGCACCAAAGTGGTTTCGGCCGAGCACGCGACTGAGTATGCGAGCAGGGTGTGGGATTACCCAGTTGCCTGTGTGACGTGTGGCAGAATGAAGCGCACCGACACCGCATGCAAGACTCGAGCGCAGTCGTGCCCGCCGTGCCGAGACGGTGCCGCCGAGACGGTGCCGAGACGGTGCTGACGGAGTCAAGCCTCTGCTGCGTACGTAGTTCGGGGGCACGCACAACCAACTTCAAGTTGCTGGCATGCAAACAAGAACCAGAAGCAAGAGCCGACACGTGTGAGAGCTGCTGTAGATCAGGTGGCAGGTCAAGGAGTGGGTTATGGCATCTTGGAGTGCGTGTGTGTGTGTGTGTGTGTGTGTGTGTGTGTTTGAATCGGGGCCGCCTTGCACAGAAGTGGGTGCGTGGGAGGGCTGTATGTGGAGGCACCATTTGAACTGCACCATTTCGCCTGCTGAGGTGCGATACTCCTCCCTAGCTCACTTATAAGCAAAATTCGCCTCATAACACCATTCGTTCGGCTGCTCAGGCACCTGCGGCACAGCCTGCTTAATAGCTTGAACGCAGTATGCAACTAAGGAGCACGTCATGATGCACTCGTCAGTGGGCATCAGAGTACCAAGTGATGACCTGCATGCAACATGCAGCGTGAGCGTCGCAAGTTGGTGGCCATGTTGTTAAGCGGCGCTCTGCCGTGCTGTGCAGCAGGGGGCCACAATGAACCATTATCGTGTACAGGGGCGGTGTGTGCCATGATTGCCGTGCGGTAAACACTGTGTCACACCATGCAGTGCCATGACTGCCGGCACACCTCCACCAGCACAAAATGTTTGCATCCATAACTGGCTGATGCTTAAGTGCATCATTGTACCAAGAAATCGGCTTCACGCCAACGGTAGGCGGCAGCCTGGACGACGCAGGGTGCAGATTCCTGTGCGATGCACCATATCCTGCAAGCGTTACGCGGTGTTGATTCAGGTGGTCTTGGGTTCCCAAAAGTGCTTGCCTGGGACTCCCTGGGTGGCCACATGCGTGCGCACGATTGTGCCGGGCATGTGCAACACTGGTGTGTGAACGATTCAGGATTGCAGCCACTACTTCGGGCGATGGTGAGAGGGGTCACATCACACAGGCACACATGATACATGTGCATCAGAGCGACAGGACTTGCCATGGCTTCGACTTGTCAGCACCTGTCGGCCGGATGCCGCATGCCATGACGCATGAGGCATCCGGCAAAGGCATCCGGTTCCGGTCCTGACTGCTGATACGTCCTCTGGGGTTGTTGACAATCCTGCCTTGGCCTTTCTCTTGTCCACAGCCAGCGTCCGAGTGTTATGGATATCTGACCAGCACGGTGTCTTTGCTGTTCCGGCCACCACCTGGGTCAACACTGATTGGACACGATGACGTTCAGGCTCTTCACGACCGTCCTCGTAGCCGCGGTGCTGCTAGTATGCGGGGCGAACGCTAAAATTCATCATAGCACGGTAGACATTGACGACCGCAAGCTGATTCCGCTAACTGAAGCGTTCGGTTTCTCTGCCAGGGGCAGAATTGATGTTGTTATCAAAAACATAGCCATTTACGACCTCCTGCAAAAGCAGCAGCCCAACGCCAAGAGCAAGAGCAAGGGCAAGACAGACGTAAGTTGCCGTGCTGTCCATTCCAATGCCTGCTGTGCCGGCAGGCGTTTTGGGGGTGTTGCATATGCAACGTTGGGATGTTGCCACAGTCCTTTGCAAACTTGCGCATGTATAGGCAGTGCAACTGGTATCTTTGCTTATAGTGCATTCATCTGCTGGCAGGGCAGACGGTGTTACCCTTGCGACGCAGTGCCACGAACTTGCATTCGTGATGGTTGCCGGGCACCTGTGCGGCAGAGTCGCACAGTGCAACCGACGCCCCTGAAGCGTACATGCATCGATGCAATGCACACCAAACTCCTCCTTGGGGGGGATCCTCTTCTTGGAAACACCCAACGCACAGTTCCTACCCTGCATCAACACACGTGCAGGTTAAGAATTGGAAAAACTTTGGGTTCTTCCTTTCGCCCGTGGAAGCAGATGCCAATCTCGAGCAGAACCTTATTGACGACACGAAATGCATATTGAACGAGGTCAACAGGTGGGCAGTTTGCGTGTGGCCACGACAGCAGCAACTTCCTTGCCAGGAGTGCCCAAGCCCTTGGTGCAACAGATGCGCACCTTGACGTGCAGTAGTTTGCACAAGTTTGGACGCTGCAGCAACAGCAGTAGAGTTTCCTGTTGTTTTGTGTCTGCATCGCGGTTTTTGTGGTTTTTGCGAGCTGCATTGGTGTCCAGCAAGCAGCAGCACAAAACCGCTCTGTGTTGCTTCCCAGCTTTACTCATATCTGGCCTGTGGGAGAGTTGAGCTTGAAGCTTGTGTATTGTTGCTTGTCCACCTGCGCTGTGCGTGCATGCAGCTTGTTTACGTTTGATGACCCGAAAATCCAGGAGGTCCTGGGCAACAAAACCAAAAGCGCCACCTTCCAGTTCAAAATCGACGCTGCAGACTTGTACTACCTGTACTTTGCGAATTGCGAGCCGGACACCCCTGTCTCGTTCGAGGCTAACATTTTTATGTACAACGTGGATCGCGCTGGGGACAAGGACTACTTGTCTGTTGGGGAGTCCCACCTGGACCTTGTCTTTTGGGTAAGTCCTCATTGACATCCCTGTGCGTGGCAGACAACTTCATATTGCACACACCTTCACTGGATACAGGCGTGGAGACTGCTCCCACAAGCGACCCACAGCCGGTTGTCGTGCATCCTCCCAGAGGTGGCGCTCACACTGAACTGTTTTGCATGTGCTCTTTGATTCCCAACAGGTGATGTTCGGCCTGTTCACGGGCTGCACAGTCGCCTGGGGGTATTACATTTGGGCCAACCGCCCGAATGCGCACATGATCCACTACCTGATGTTTTCGCTGGTGTTCTTCAAGTGCTGGACGCTGCTGTCGCAAGCGCTCATGTTTTACTACATCGAGCGCACGGGCACAGCGGACGGCTGGAACATAGCATACTACATTTTCACGTTCTTCCGAGGCGTGTTGTTCTTCACAGTCGTGGTCCTGATCGGCACCGGCTGGTCGTACATGAAGCCGTTCCTGGGCGACAAGGAGCGCCGCATCATCATGATCGTCATTCCGCTGCAGGTAGGCGCGGAGCAGGATCGGACTGGGGTTACGCCTGGATGCATGTGGGTCTTGAGTACTCACGACCCATGAGGCAAGCAGCGTACGGTGTCAAAACTGGCATAACCGAGCGTTGGTGACACACCCGGCTGCCCTGCATGCTGGGCATCCTGGGCGTGATGACGATGCATGGTGCAACGGGGTTCTGTGGCCCCATGCACGGGATGGCATTTGAACTGCTTTGGGCGTTCTGGATGCGACTATGCGAGGCATGTGGCAGTGCGGGAGGCTGGGGGGTTACGTGTTGTGGCGGATCAGCGCATCAGTTCGACCCAGTACAGTATGTGTGAGCGACCAGCACATGCCAGGCCAGCCTTACAGCAAGCGCACGACAGCAGACCGAGGTGGGCAAATGCGCGATGTGCATGGTGCAACAGCAGGGCATGCTGGGTGTTGCATGGTCTTGCGGGCAGCGCGCCCAGCCCACCGCGCCCCCGCTTGGTCGTGGACGCCGCCGTGCCGCTGTGCAGCTCAAGGCAGGCGCTGCTGCCGCCGTGCAACACAACCGCAGTGACTCAGATCAGCTCTGGGTTGCGAGGCCGTGAGCACGACCGTATGAGGCAGTTGTGGCAGGAGGATGCGCGCGGGGTGTGTGATGTGATGTCGCCCTCTCCCCCCCTCCCTGCCCCCCCCC
>BDDA01000578.1:30444-76018 GCA_001662385.1 Chlamydomonas asymmetrica
GGGATGCGCTGCGCCTTGACGTGCTCGCCCTCGCACCCTGACGTGACGTGCACATCTTGCTGTGCAGGTGTTTGCCAACATCGCGATCGTGATCACGGAGGAGGAGAGCCCCTCCTCCAAGGAGTGGTTCACCTGGCGTGACGTCTTCCACCTGGTCGACATCATCTGCTGCTGCGCCATCCTCTTCCCCATCGTGTGGTCCATCAAGCACCTGCGCGAGGCCAGCCAGACCGACGGCAAGGCGGCGCGCAACCTGGAGAAGCTCACGCTGTTTAGGCAGTTCTACGTCATGGTCGTGGTGTACATCTACTTCACCCGCATCGTCGTCTACCTGCTGCGCAGCACGATGGAGTACCAGTACAGCTGGGTGAGCGAGGCCGCGGACCAGCTGGCCACGCTCGCGTTCTACGTGTGGACGGCCATGAAGTTCCGCCCCAACGACACCAACCCGTACCTCAAGCTCGAAGCCGGGGAAATCGAGCTGTAGGCGAGCCGCTCCTCCGGCTGGAGGCCACTGGACGGGTCGCCATTTAAACTCAATTGTGGTCGACAGCTACTGGCAGGATGGAGTTTGTAATGATCACCCGCTTTGCTAGCCCACATCACTATGTGGCAGGCGCGCAAGGGGGATAATGCAGGCGGCTCACGCCATGCTGGGAGCTTCTAATTGACTAGTCGATGGGTTGGTCGAGGGCGTTGCATGCACTAGCGCTGCCTCCCGGCATCTGCCATGCAATTTCCAGCACCGAATGGAGCGCTCCCGGCATGCTAGCAAGGCTTACGGATTCAGCCCAAACTGAAGCAGGGGCGTATTCCCGCGACGGTAGTCCTCAGTTGTGGCCTGAAGGCAATCAACAGGCTGCTGGCGACCGTGTTGCCTGGTTGACCCGACCTTCACTGACTTGGGGCTTTCCACTATAAACCAGTCTCAACTTATACACCCTGTCTGCGCTCCATCCAGTGGATTATGGCTGAGTGGCTCAGATCAAGGGAGTTGGTGCACCGTGGCACCGAAGTAGGACGTGCTGCATTTGGGTGCGTTGCCCTTCGCATAAACTACCGCACCTGCTGGTTTGTAGCACGTTGAAGCAGCCGTGGTTTGGGCAGCAGCATGTATGCTTTTTCATGCTGCTATTGTCTCATCAACGCCATCATAACGCCTGCCCCGTGTATGCCATGCACCCAGCATCTGACGAGCCCAGCGGCGTTGGCAGTGTGTGCGTTCTACGTGAAATCGCTGTGCCTGGCCAAAATGGTATTACCAAAGGTTGCAGTTGATTGACCTCTCACACTCTCAGTTTTAAAACCATGCTTGCCGTTGCTTGAAAACCTCCACAGCATCGGCTGGGGTGTGATCTGACTGGACATGCGTCAATCTGAGGCATGGTCCCAGCCAGATATGCTCAAGGGCGCTTAGACCTGTGCATAACGCGTTGACACGCTAGCAGGTCAACAAACCCGGCAGCGTCGACGTCGGCGTCATGAGGGCAAGCGTCCAAAGCACCACCGCCCGGAGGCCGCTCAAGGCCGCCAGTGTTTTGGCCACCGATAACGTCAACAGCGATGTTGCAACTGAATGCTGCCACTGCCTCAGCAATACGGTTCCCGCCCAAATGCAGCGTATGCAGTCTGATGGGGTCGGCAGTGAGAGCCATCTGCTGGGGAAACAGCTGGGGTGACAACGGTTTCGGGCATGCCTGACAAGCGCCAGGGTTCGTCAGGCCTTGCAGATGCATTGTGTGTTGCGGCATCCCCGCTAGACATGTGGCCAGCAGGCCTGGAGCATCCGTGGCCACAAGCGGCAGGATCAGCTTGGCCAGGCGCAGGTGCCGGGCGCCATGCAGCGCCTCCGCACCACCCTCAGCAATGTGTCGTAAACGCCAACACGAGGTCTTGGGACCTGAGGCCCAGAAACATGCCCAGTGGTGCAGTCCAGTCTACACCTGAGAGGCTATATTGGTGAGATACTGAGGGCGGCGTCGAATCAGAGCACCACCCAGGATTACTCGCATAACGAACAAAGTGGTTATAACTCATTTCGGGCGCTGCAATTTGGCGAGCTGCTGTGAGCTGAGCAGGATACGTGCAGGCGCAGCATTGTCGTTGCTTGCCGGTGAGTTGGGAACGGACGGACTGTCACAGGTCCAGGTGCATTAGGTTGGAGAGGCACGCTGAGTAAAAGGCGTCAGAGGTTTGACGCTGATGTACCTGAAGGTGAATGCTGGAAGCATGTCAAGGTTGCTCCCGCGCAAGCATGCACCACAGGAAGCTCCATGCGCACCCTATCCTCACATCACCATGCCAACAGGACCGCTTCGCAGTAGGCATCCGGATAAGTTGCATCGCAAACAGACACAGGCTGTATGTGCATGTCACAACCATCCTTAAGCACTTCACAACCACTGTATAAGTGTGGGGCTGCATGCGGGGCGTCACACCCACTGGCCCCCTCACCGACTACACCAGCCTTGCGTGCTCCATGTTCCATGTGCTCCCCGCGAGTCGATTGCTGACAATCACAAACACAGCCTTCCGAGGAAATGTGTTCAATGTGTTGAATGAATTTCGCTGGTAAAGCTGCTACATAATGACAGCGTAAATACAAGTACGGTACTCCAGCAGTGCCGCGAGTTCAGTGATGCAGTGTTGGGTTGGCAGTCTGGTAGGCAGTCTAGGCGCAGGCAAGACCACTCAGGTCTGTTCCGCACGAGTATAGCGGGACCTTCAAAATGCATTCGCGACGGCAACACACGGCTATGCGCAAGGGCCACTACGTCGAACACAATGCACCACCGCAATTACTGCTGCCATGAACAGCGATGCCATAGGCAGTACATGTAGCGCCTGCAGCGGCCCCCGCTTGGGTCGTTTGGCTCTGTCACGCGGGGTGCGGTCGTGGGCGGAGGGGCCGTTTGCGACAGTGGTGTTTCGCGTGAAGGCTGACGCACTCGACACTAGCTTCAGCAGCTTGTAGGACTTCACTATGAACAATCGAGGCTTGAACACGATTTCGTACTTTTCGAGGAGGAAGGAAAGGTCGCCGACCTGTTTGGCAAACGACAGCGCACGCCGCCCACGTCAAGGCCGATTACGCCCCGCATTGAATGCACAGCATGCGCAGATGCGGTTGTGCAAGCACTGTCACAAGCGGTGCTCCACAGCCACGCCATGAGGGGCATGCGGCAGCGGTGGCGGAGGCATTCGCATGCGGTGCGTGGGGTCGACAAAATGCATGCATGTCAATACTTGGGAAGATGGTCTCCTTGAGAACCTACTCATGAAGCCCAGTAGTCCAGTGCACGGTGTCAGCGGTTGTGGCTGGAGAGTGCGCACAGTAATAGGAGGATGCCTACTATTGCGTCCTCACTGAGCCGTTCGCTTACCGGTCGATTCCCGGAGACGTCAATTGCTATGACTGTAAACTCCTGTCGAAAGGCAAGCCAGCACAACAAGCAGGTGAAGCGCAAGCAGTGAGCAGAGGCAAGACTTACCTCCGCTATGGGCACGGGGACCTTGCGAGCTTCTCACCTTTTCGAGCCGCTGCGCCAGCTTGAGCATGGCGGACACATCGAAAGCGTCTTGCTCCACAAAGGTAATATGTGGATAGCGCTCAGCAGCACGTGGAATCTGGTACGTTGAAGCATCTACACCGATGACGTCCTTCGTGTAGCGTGAAAACACGTCGCACGTACACCCTTGCGCGCATCCCACTTCCAAAACGCAGTCCGTCGGGCGCAAATACTGCGCTGCACAGTCTCTATAATCCTGGAGCAGATATTTACAGAAAGCAGGTTATGTGCAGGCTGCTGTACGCTGCGCGACGCCCGCTAGCTCAGCCGCCACACTCAGTTTGAAATTGCGTTGCACCTACTTGCACGTTTTCTACTACCACGATTGGCACGCCAGCTAAGTCATGGCGATGGCCCCGGCCAGGCATTTTAGCGCTGTTCCTGCTCCTGAGTCTGCCTCCAAGAAACGCAGTTACAGCGCAACAGCGCAGCAGCGCACCGTGTTTGCTGCCGCACGGACGTGACGCTGTGTGTAACGTCTGGAAGGGTAAGCTTTGCAGACAGGAAGCAGAAGATTGTAGGCTTATAGTGCTAGCGACGAAGGTTGCACCTCTCCCAGTGAAGCAGCAGCAACAATGCATTCGAGCGTGCAAACCAACCGTGATGGGGCGTGCATGCATTCGCTGGTGTGGACCGTCAAATGTTGAAATGTGCAATGCGCAGGACGCAGCCACCTGCTGTGCTCGCAAGAACGGCACTTGCACGTCAGAAACAAGCCAGTATAAGCCACAGGCGGCAAATTTACAAAAGACCCGACGCGCAAGCCAAAACAGTAAACGCCGGCAGGCCGATGCAGGCGCTGCCACCCCTGCTGCCAGAGCACCGCTCAATCATCCCGCGACACAAGGTGAGGCATTCCATGGCACGAGATGTCCAGTCGCAGCCTGGAGGGTAATAGACAAGCTGATGCGCTCAGGGATTTCGCTGGAAGCGTGGGCCACACATGCGCAACTTGTGGTTCTGTCGGCTCAAGGCTGCAAGGATGCGCAGCCACACCGTAACCTGGTGCATGCACACAAAGCTCATCCAGTGCTGGACCACCCAATCAATACAGGGCAGAGCACACGTTTTGCGCCGATGCCCCGGCTGCCTCGGCTTAGAACCCGAAGCAAGCGCCTCAAGCGAGGGTGGGACCGCACGAGGGGGCGCGGTGCCAGCGCAGCCTGCCCTGCGGCGCAGCGCTGGCAGGGGTCATGATGCGCCTAGTAGCGCAGCCAGAAGGAGCGGCGGCGGAACCAGTTGTAGTCGGGCATGAACTGCACGTCGCCAACAGATGCGACGGCCATGTCCTGCAGGGGTGAGCCGGGCGTGTAGCGCAGAGCACACACACAGTGAAACACGGAGATATCAGTTGAGTTGAGGCACACAGGTTGCACATGCACACCGCCGCCGCTGCACTACCGCACGTCATGGCCCGAAGGGAATGCGTCAACACACACACACCCTGCCTGCTGGAAAGGCAAAAACGATTGCTGAAGGGGATTTCAGCTTTTGGAGGTTCCCATGTGCAACAAGGGAACCTTGAAAGCTCAAATCCCCTTCAGCAACCATCCGGTGCACTGCAAGGGTGGAAAGCTGATGCGCAGAGGCCAAGCGTGGAGGCCCAGGTAGAAAGCGCAGTTCACGATGATATCCATGCAGCACAAGGACATACCATACCATATCATTGAGCAGTGGTAAATGCCTCAACCCTGGTTTATGTACTTGTGAGCACTGGGCATGCTTCTATGAGCTGCATTGAATACACCACTCTGGCGGCTGGTGATCTGGCAAGTCCCGGGGCTGCGTAGCATGCAGCATTGCAGCGCAAGCAGCGGACGGATCACGCCGTGACACGCTCGCTGGCCAGCATGACCTCACCTGGTCGTATATGAAGCGGTCGGCAACGGCGCGCACGGCGTTGGCGTCCACGGCGTCGATGCGCGCAAACATCTCCGCCTTGGGGATACGGCGGCCGTATACCAGCAGCTCGCGGCCGATGGACTCGGCCACGTCTGCAAGGCGGAGATGCAGCGGGAGGAGCACAGGAGAATCGCAACACGGATGAGCGCCCAAGGCTCGAGCATGGCAGTAGACGCGAGTGCATGCCCCGAACGGGACATTGTGCTCGGTGGTGTCACCGCAGCTGACTACCCAACTGATGGTCACGACCATCAATGCGTAAATGCTTCTCAGACAGGTGAGGAAGGCGATTGCGTCACGAGCTGGCCATTTACCCAGCATGCATGTGTGCGACCAATAGGCCTTCCCATCGGACCCACGCACACCCTGACACTGAACGCCAGCGCAGCAGTGTGCCACCCGTGTTGGAGCAAACTGACGACTGTGTGTGTGCAAGATTGCAAGTAGCGGTGCATGCGAGCTGACATATGATTGAGCACGTGCAGCACACAAGGTTTGCGCCTGGTTGCGCCCGGTTGCGGCATCTGGGTCCAAAGGCGGAGCTTCATGCCCCGGGAAGCACAATCCCGAAAGCCCCCACAGAACCTCACCACAGATACTTTAACACTCTAGCAGCACCCTTTGACTTACGGTGCGTTGAGTCCTGGAAGAACATGAGGGAGGCCTTGAGCTGGTTCTTGGCGCGCGTCACGTCAGCCTCACGCACCTGGCGCCAGCATGCCACACGCAGAAGACAAACACGTGTCCACGCAGAGCGCAGGAACCAACGCACAAATTGCGGAGCCGCTTGCATGGAGGCGACCCCGCACAAACGCATGCTGAGCTGTACAAAGGTTGCACAGGGCAGCAGTGGCAACGCCACGCAGCCGAGCCCACAACTGCTGAACTTCACAGTGGCACCACCCCATCATCGCTTCACATGAATCGCAGCTGTGACACTGCACGCCGCCGCGACCGCGTGCCATTGCTGCGTGTGCATGTACCGGTGTGAGGGCATGCGCCAGTATCGGTATCGGCACAGCAGCGCACCTCGAAGCAGGTGCGCGTGAGCGAGTTCATGACGGCGGCGGCAAAGTCCTCGCAGCGCTCGCGGTCGGTGACGCCGTACACGCCGAAGAGGCCGGTGTCGTGGTAGTTGGTGTTGAAGGCCATGAAGGCATCGGCCAGCGACTCAGACGCGATCGTCTGCACCAGCATGCTGCTGGAGTGCTTGCCGACCGTGCTGTTCTTGTCCCACCCGCCTGCATGGCGTGCATACAGACAGGTGCACGCAGGGTACAGCCCTCGTTAGCACACACACGTGGTGCTAAAGGTACAAACGCGGTGATAGGAGAGGTGACACGCTCTTATCATCCGTGTCATGAAACCCTGCTCTTATGTCACTCAGTGGTAGGAACGAGCGGCGCAGGCAATGCTGGCATGGCTTGCGCGAGGGGACGAGTTTGGGGCAAGCTCCTGACATGGATTATGCCTGAATGTGCAACTAGGTGAGCGCTTTGTGTACAGCAACACATGTGCAGAGAAGGGCTTCAGGCTTCCTGCGCGCAGAGCAATGCTTTGGTGCAAGGCTTTCACACAGACTTTCAGACAAGGACGTCTGGGCCAGGCAAACCCTCCTGCCCAGGCTAACTGAAGATTTGTCGTGGCGGATACCGATTCTAGCCTGGGCAGGGTGTGCCTGGCCCAGCGCGCGTCTGGGGTGACCAGACCAGCACCCCGTCGTTCATAACAACCCCAGACGCACGCTGGGGGCATCCGAACCGATGTATCTTCAGTCAGCCTGGGCCATATGCCGCACAGGATGCGCATGCGACCCGCTAGCATTGCATGCATGCCCAGCGCGACCCGCGCTGACAAGCAAGAGGGGGGGGGGGCGCGCCTGGCGCTCACCGAGCATGGTCTGCATGACCATGAGGGGGATGGAGTCTGGGTCTGTCCAGGACGCGCCCTTGAACGCCACCGCCAGGCAGCACTCGGTGGCGTCCGGGAAGCGGTCGTGCACGTACGAGCCCGTGAACTTGGAGGGCTCCTGCGCAGATGCAGCGACAGCAAGCAGGAAGCAGCGCCCACGTTGCGTAGCAGATCATGAAGCAACATGGCATTCTGATGGTCGCTGCTGCACACAGTTGTTCACAGTTTGCAGCTCCCATCATGGCTGACAGCTGGGTTCATCATGCAAGGACTGGCTACCTCGCAGGCTGTCATGGCGTAGACCGTACTGGATGCATCCGTCAGTCAGTCGCATGCACTGGCTGAAGGGCTATGCCCACCTTCGCTGCCTGCTGTGCTCAACCCTGTGCAATGGTGTATGTTTTGAGTGCCGCCCGCACCAAGGGCTCCCACGGTGCTGGGCTGTGCGCGGGCTGAATGGAGCGGTGGGCTGGTTGGGGCAGAGGGGCTGGTTGGGGCAGAGGGGCTGGTTGGGGCGGGTGGGCTGCTTGGAGCGGGTGGGCTCACGCGAGCATCGTCGTCGCCTCACCTTGGCTAGCAAGCTGCGCACCGAGGTGGTGGCGTCCTCATCAGGCACGCTGCCAAACGCGTCCTCTGCAGCCTTCACCAGCGCATCGTGGTCCACGGCTCCCGCTGCCGCCAGCACCTGCGTACGTGTTATAATGCGATGCACTCAGGATCAACTTCCTGATCAGTGTTGTGTTGCGTCCACATGCATGTGTGGCTTCTGTCAAACCCTCTCAAGAACGGCGTTGGCTAGCTGGCCGAGTGTAAACAACAACAGCTATGTGAATGTACCTTGCGCAGTGCTGGTCATGCAGCCATGGCACATAACATGGCGCGCCATGAGTTGCAGGCCTTGCATGTTAACACTAGGTTATTACTATCAAGACAGCTGCCTTTGTTCGGCAGCAGTGCAACCTGCATGGCACGCAATGCACGCACCATGCGAGGGCCACGGTAGTGCTGCTTCATGTACTGGACCAGCTGGTCACGGTTGATACTCTTGATGTTCTCCACAGGCCCCAGGATTGTTCGGCCCAACGGGCTGTACTGAAACGCTGTCGCGTGCAAGTGGTCGAACACCAGCTCCGACGTCTGCTTGTTCACCTGTGTCCACGCACAGGGCCAGCAGAACCGCTTGCGGAAGGAAAGCTTATAGATGCCTCTGCACGGCCCTTCCAAAACCTGTTGGGTGCAACCACTCCAGGCTCGCTGCTGCGTCAAGCGTTCAGGCCCATCGCACAACCACGCTAGCTGAGCAGGCACGCACCTCCTCCATCTCACGAAGGATAACATCACGCTCCTTGTTGATGGCCTTCTCATCCAAGTTGGAGTTGAGGAGGATATCAGACAAGATGTTGATGGCCTTGCCTACGTCCTTGCCCATTACTTTGGCATAGTACGCCGTCTGCTCGCGCCCCGTGTACGCATTGAGCTGCCCACCCATGTTCTCCACCTCCACCTCCAGGTCCTTCACGCTGCGCTTCTGCAAGTGTCAAACCCGGAGGCACCATGGGCTGTCAGGCCAGCACAGCCAGCAAACCGCGACCATCGCTTCAGACACAGACTGGTTCACGCGGACGCAATAAAGCCCAGAACATGGTTCCTGACCTTGGTACCCTTAAATAGGATGTGCTCCAAGAAGTGGGCAACACCGTTGTTGGCATCGGTCTCAAACCTGCTGCCCGAGTTGATCCAAATGCCAACCGTGGTTGTCTCCGCAAACGGAATCTGCTCGGTGGCCACCCTGAGGCCATTCTTGAGCGTGGTGACCTGTGCAGTCACAACATGCGTTACAACACAACACGCATCAGTGCAGCGCTGTGCGGCACGGCCTACTGCACAACCTGGTGGGGGTTGTACCATGGATGGAAGCGGGTGGCCGCTCCATTACTGCTCACTGGTGCTGAGTGCTTCTGTTAGTGGCATTGCCACAATGACTGGTAGGCTGCTGTGAGGCCCCCTTGCTGCCAGAGGGTCTGCCATTGTGTGTGGGTTCACCTTTGTCTCGGGAAGCGTGGCGAGCAGGGGCGAGTGGTCAATCGCCGAGGGGAAAGGGTTCGAGTAGCGCAGGAACGGGTTTGCGCTCTCTGTCGCCACAACCGCGCCAAAGGCACGGACTCCCAGCAGGCGCAGCGCGCCCTGCCCCTGGCGCAGGCTGTTCAGGAGGCTCATTCGCTGAGCACACCAGAAGCAGGTCTCCTACAGTTTCTAAGAGAGAGGTGCTGGTGTGTAGCAGGTCCTCAGCACCAGCTGGACCAGTGGCTCAAGAAGGTGTGATCAGGAGCACGCGGTCTTCTTGGGGCACGGGGACGCATGAACCAGCGGTACGAATGCCTGATGAAAGCCTTGAACGATGCGCGTGCATAAAAGCCTCCAGAATGTGCAAGTATACGTGCAGTGGTACGATATGCAAGAAGTGCACCGGTGTCTGTTTGGGCACACTTAAAAGGCAGACGGCCATAACTCTCATCGTCAAGTCTTCGCGCTTGTTAGCATTTTCTTCAGGAATGCCTGCTTGAGCTTGTCCCTCTTGTGCTGAGTGGACTCCTCCTTGCGTTTCCTCAAGGTTTGAGCACGGTCTCTCTCGTCTTTGGTTTCTTGTGCCATTTCCAGTACGGTCTGCGCGTGAACACGCATCAGTTGTTGAAGCTCAGCACACACACCTGCATGAGAAACATCAAGTCAGGACACGTAAAACACAACTCACCTCCTTGTATCGCTGCCTCTGTTCGTGCTCCTGCTCGTCCTCTGCCCGCCGGCGCTGCTCGTCCTGCTCCCAAGCACGCCGGTCACGTTCACGTTGCATGTCTGCCGACATCAACCCTCCTGCAGTGTGCAGGCACCAAGCAGGGCATACAGTTACCATCGATGGACATATACCTCATCAAGGGACTCACGCGTGCAGCCTGTTGGTTATGGGCTCACCTGACCCTCCGACAGCCTGTGCCATAGTGTCCACAGGTTCTTGTGCAGGCCGGGAACCTCCCTTCCAGGGCTTTCGGAGAAAGTCAACTTCGTACTTTTCATCATCGTCATCCCCTTGACCTTGCTCTGCACGTCATGGAGCATAGCACAGCATGAACGCTCAGAACTGAACACACACGGCACGTGCACATAAAAACATCGCAAGCCCTCAACAGAGCACCCACCAAGTTGCTCATAGAGCTGTGCCTTACGCTCCAATGCAGCATACGACTCGGAGGTGCGGTCTGCCACAGACTGCCTGGCACAATACTCGTGTCAATAGCCAATCAGGCTGTGGAAGCGGAACGATGCAGGGAAAGCATGACGTGACAAGGACTTGCGAGGCAAATATGAAGATGTGGAAATACCTTGACGTGAAGTTTGTCCATTTGGGCACGTTCTTCAACGCCCATATTTCTTGGGCCAAGTGTGTCAGACGCACCAGTGCGGCGAAACTTCAAGAATTGACCGTCATCGTTTCCAGTACGTTCTTCTTGCAGCCGGCGCTGCTCTTCAAACACTTGCGCCTGCAAGCCGAGCACGCTGGTGGCGCTGACACCTGCGACACCAACACGAGCCACGTGATGCACCTGCAGACACACTAGGCACAACTGAGATAAGCGCAAAGCCAGGCATAGGTGCACGTACCTTCTATCTCTTTCCGCTTCTTCGGCAGTACTGCGCTGCTGGCCAGCCAGCCCATGTTGCCCAGTTCTCGATCGCCGTCCATAGGGCAAAACTGCTCAACACTTGTATTGCAGCTTTATGGACGACGGGTTCACAGATAGCACGGGTTAGCAGTATGTTGGTCACCTGAGACGCTATTGCGTTGCGCCAACAAGAAGGCAGCATGGGGAATTCTCCCTTCCAGAATTTGGATGCTCTCTGCAAGTGTACTCCGCATGACTGCATGAGTGCAGACCTTGTCGTAGTACCCAGGCATGCATATGTGTTATGCGGTGCCAGGCGTGTGGCATGACACTATTATGGACTCGTGGACTTGGCGAATACTTGTATTGTTGCATTGTTGCCATGTTGTACACCTGGTTGGGAGCATTGCGGTTCTTATATGGATTCACGTACAGCGTTTCCAGTCTACCACCTATCCAATGCTACACCTGGTTCATGCCACCTATCCGATGGTACACCTGGCTCAAGTGAACACCTGGCCCAATCGCTGCTTTGGGTGTGGCACCACCACCATCCATACAGCATGGACTTGGAGAGAGCGCCGTGCTGCCTCCCTAGACTATGGAACTGGCGTTACGTAACGGACAGAGGCAGTTAAACTAATGGTCAACAGTTGCATAGAGCAGAGGGGGATTCATAATAGCATATTCTGTCAAGCAGGAATGTCAAAGTACCATGCGCCTGGCGTAGGCGTGGCCGACGGCGAAGCGCCAGTGAACAGTGTGGAAGGCGCACACTGGTGGATTAATTGCCAACGGCTGACACGCTCTCATGCTGTGCCGCGCACCGCTTTACAGCCGTGCCTTCACTTGACCTTGGGAGCACGAAGCGGTGCGGCCACACACAGGCATGACAGCACATGGGCACGAATGAAGGGAATGTGTTCTCACGGTTGTCGCTGCTGGGCCAGCGGTGAAGAAAATGGTGGTTCCGACATGTAGCCTGCCGACATGCAACCATCGCCTGGCAACGCGACAGTCAAGTCGACAGAAGCTGGTTTATTGATGCATGTAGGATACTAGGATGAGGGCCGACATAAGCGCGTAGGAAGGGAAAGAGGCCTGCAACGCTCAATACACCCCGATGTACACAAACACACGACGGAGCCCTGCTGTGTGAAAGCGGGGCCTTGCATGCACACGCTGGTCCGCTGCAAGGGCATGCAAGAATAGTCCTGGCAGGTGCCACGGCAACGCTGCACAGGGTCACGTCACTATGTGAGACATGGCCACCAAGGCGACACGACGTGGGTGGGCAGGCGAGTGAGTTTGATCCTTGCAAATGATGCCATACGCAGAGAGAGCGCAAGCTGTTACGCTTATCCTGGCAAGGTGGTCAACACTCAGCCGTGTAGGTGGTGAACCTGTACGGAGGAGATAACATGGCATGCGCGCAAATGCATGGACAGATACCCGATTGGCCAGTTCAGTGACTTAGTCAACACGGCCAGAACCCATGGCTTATTTCGCAACATGCGGTGACGAGCCACAGGCAAACGGATCGGCAGGGCAAATGCATGCAGACGGAGTGAGCAGGGGTGGGGAAACCTGCTTACGCGTGTGTTGTGGGTGTGCATGCATGCGGCTGGCAACATCCAGCCTGAACACTGTGACGCACAGGTGCGCGCTGAATAGGGTGGCAGCGTAAACGGTAATGGTATGTCGTCATGAATGTGAGGCACAGGAGTGCGTGCCCGAGCAGAGCGAATTAGTGAACGCGTCACTGGCACCAGGACCAAGTGCTGCCATCATTGGGTTGCTGTGTTGCGCTAGTTGCTGCATACCAAGCAGGCGTGTGCATCGTTGGTGTGTCGGGCGCAGAGGAGCAACAGACAATAAGGTGAGTAAGACCATGTAAGACAAGGGGCCAGGCATGCAGGTTAGGCTGATAAATGTGGGCCGCCACTTCTGCTCGTTGATGGCACTTGACGCCCGGCCCAAAGACGCGTGCAAAACGTCCCAATGCGTGTGATACAATGCAGTGCACGTTCAGCACACCCATTGCTGGGAGGCCCCATGACTGGGGTGCTGGTAATTTACCCTACAGGCCAGGATCACACTGCGCATTTTGCAACAGCGAGAGCGGAAGCAGCCCTCAAGCCACGCATGACATACAGTGCATCCCAATCCCGGTGGGTGGGTTTTATTCGCTCTCCGCTCGTCATGTCATTCCCTCGACCCAACATCTTGCACACTGAGGAAGGTCACGCGCTTGCACCGCCCGCCAGCTTGCATCGTCCCGTTCATTTCGCTGTCGCGATCGTTCAAGGCCACTATGCCTGCCACGGCGCAACACGCAACCGAATACGCACGCAACACGTGTTTCACGTGCACGCACTGTGTGCGTGGACAGGGGATGGGTGTCATGATGTTCCGCACGCCGGAAGCGACTGAGTATTAAAGCAGCTGAGCAGCTGGACATGGGCAACATTCAGCACGCTGTCGTGTTGCCTAGTGCGCACAGCCTTGTATGTAGTGCGGCAGGTGGCAGCCTACTGTACACGTCGCACAGTTGACAGCTCATCAACTCAGCACTTCAGAATGCATGCCGATGGCTTGCTGTGATCAGTGGCCACTACATGCCAAAGTAGGTGCCAGTGTTAGCCGCCGGCCTTGAAGCCGCACCCGGCCAGCCCTGCTGCTGCGCCTGGCGCGCCCGCAAGCCGCCGCCCGCGCTGCCCGCCGCCTCTGCCGCGATCTCCTGCGGCGTCATGCGCCTGAACAGGAACAGCCCGCCCTGTGCGCCTCGCCCCACCCGCAAGTCCTGGTCGAGGTATGTGGTGGACCACTCGGCCTGGGATCTCAGCGGCGGCGGCAGCGGTACGGAGATCTCCGGGAACATGGACTCCATGGGGATGCCAAACAGCTCCACCGGCTGGATGCAGAAGGTCTCGAACCAGGCCTGTATGCAGGGGGGGGAGCACACCAACCACCAGGGGGGAAAGCTCGCAAGGGAACATCAGCGCAAACGCAAGCCCAAGGTGTTGGTAGTGGCAATGCCTGAGCTGCACGCCACACAAGTTGTATGGACGTCATCCCACACCCGTGCAGGCACACATGCAGCAAGGAAAGGGTGCAGACAGCGCACCGAGTATCGCATGTTACACGCGTACATGATGCGAGCCTGAGCGCGCACGCTCTCAGCCTGACACTCAACCAGGCCTTGATGACCTGTGAGACTGACAGCCTGTTGACCGGATCCGTGCTGGATCCATGCATGGTGGTCCCAACTCCCCAACCTCCGCAACCCTGGATCCCATTAAGTTTCAGGCGCACCTGCGCGCACATGCCGCTGCCGTTATCCGCCCACTGGCCGTTCACCGACACACGCCAGCTGCCCAGCGGCCCGAAGCTGAACACCGAGCTGTTGCGGGTGAGCACCGCACCCGGCTGGCGCGCGTCCACCGACAGGCGCTGCTGCACGTGCTGCATGCCAAAGCCGGGGATGCTGTCCGCGACCTGCAGGATCTGCGCCAGCAGGTTGGTGGGCGAGCTTGCACCAGCGATCTGCATGCGGAAAGGCACATTCACATTTCAGCATGGATGGTAAGAACACGGCACAGCGAACACCAGCACTCCCGTACACACGGCCTCCATTCACACATCCTCCCACCAAGTCGGAAGCATCCATGCTCGACCATGCTCATCAGGACGGCCTGTGTGCAAGCCAGCTCCGACCAGCAAACAGACCTCGTGCAGCAGTCCACCACACAGGGGGATGTCCGGTTGATGCTACTCACCACAGGGCTGGCGCCATTGGACGCGTACACCAGGCGCCACTCCCCCAGCAGCAGCGGGTCTGGTGAGGGCGGCAGGCGCACGCTGGAGGGACGCACACTGCAAGCACAGCCGGTGGGGAAAAGGCATGAGGCCATTCCGCGTTAGTCATCACTCCTGCCGCCTGCAAAAGAGTGAGCTGACCTGTCGCTGCCAAAAACACACATGCATAGCAGCTCAGCGGCCCCTGGCACGAAGCGCGCCTGCATGGCTGCATACACCCTGCATACACCCTGCCGCCAAATCAGGAACGCATCCCGGCATCCGTAGGCCTGGCTATCTGGAGCTCCGCAGACTACCGCAGTGCCAAGGTGCGGGTGCAGGTGTCATATTGTCATATCCCCTATGCTGTGGAGCTAAGGTGCAGCGTGTCATCCCCTGTAGTGTGGCGCCCTCCTCAATCCTCACCCGAACCTGGCGTCCTGCTGGTTGAGCGGCGTGTCGCTGGGCGCAACCTGCTCCAGCTCAAACAGTAGCGCGTCAACCTCGGACCGCAGCGGCTCGCCGCCCGGGACCACGGCGTGCACGGGGCCCAGCGCCAGCGTCGCCCACTTCAGCCGGTCCTTGAGCTCAGCACGCACGCGGCTGAGCTCCTGCGTGGGGCAGCGCAGCGCAGCGGCGTGGCAGGCAACACACGGCAGCACGCGCGTCATGCACCCAATCGTTATGCACCCATGCTTTGGCTGACATAGTGTACTGCATACTGGAGGCTGATGCAATTTTGAGACACAGCCTGACACGCGGCACCACGTTCGACACATCACCCAAGTTGAACGCGCTGACCAATGCCCCAAATCGTGCCAACGCTAGCGACCCCAAATCACACTGACAGTAACAGACATATCTCTCTTTCCTTTAACCGTGAGCGGAGGCTTGCGTGTGAGCCCCATGCATTGCTGATGCAGCAGATACCGTAGCCCTTCCCCACCCTGGCAGCCTGTCCCCTTGACGACTTGATTTGGACTTGACATCCGGCGGCCTCACAAGACATTATGAGACACCCGGGGGGGACAATAGGACATGGCCAGATGGGGTTGCTGAGACTCTTGTTCCCCATGCTTGTAGGCAATCACGAAACTCATAGGTGCTCAGACCCTTCCCTCACTCACCCTCTCCGCAACCAACGCAGGATCCTCGCTGACAGCTGCCGCCACGGCAGCAGCAGCAGCAGCGCTCGCCTGCTGCAGCCTCTCCTTGTCCTTCTTGGCGCCACCGCTGCCTCCGTTGCCCCCCAGCCCAAGCGCAGCCTGCCACCAGGGCTGCTGCTGCGGCTGCTGTGCTTGTTGCGCTGCTGGGGCCTGAGGGCTGGCATTGCCCCCGCCGCTGCCGCCACCGGCCGCAGCGCCGTACGAGCTGATCGCAAAGCGGGACACCCCCTGGTGGTTGATCGCGGATGGAGACGCGGCAGCGGACGCACCAGAGAGCGCAAACGCAGGCGTCAGCTGCGCCGCGCCCCCTGCCAGCCCTGCGCCACCACCGCCAGTGGTGGGGCCGCTGGTAGGGCTGCCCCAGGACGTTCCACCGCCACCGACCGCAACCACGCTGCCTGGGCTGCCCTGCCGGCCGGACCCACCAGCGCCGCTGCTGCTCTTGTTGCGGGCAGCGCCTGCGGCCATGCCGGCATCCCACCAATCCACGCGGTCGCTGGCAACCCCGCTCCAATCACCACCTGCTAGCCCCCCGCCCTGCTGTTGGGCGTGCTGCTGCTGCTGCTGCTGGCTGGCTGCCTCAAAGCCCTTGTAAGTGGTGCTGTCCAGCTGTCGCATGCGCGGCGGTGCCATTCCATTGCCGTTCAGCCGTGCCCCGCCGCTGCCACCAGCCGGCGAGGCTGTCGTGTCGACAATCACCTTGCGGGCCCCGTACGGGTCCTGCGCGAGGATCTCGCTCGGCAAGCGAGGATCCCCCAGCCCAGCATCCTTATCCATGAACTGCAGCGGGTTATAGGTTACATGCGCGTTCGCGAACGCCGGCCCGGCACCGTTTCCGTTTCCGTATCCGGACGCCGGCAGCACGTCCACATTGACCACGGAAGGCATCCCGCCGTCTACCCCCAATGGGAGGTTGGCGCTGGCGCTGCTGGCGGCGGTGGCTGAGGCCGTGATGATGGGTCGGCCGGACGCGTCGCGGGGCGCGTGCAGCGCTGCTACACGCGTGCGCATGATGAAGAGCACGCCGGCGACGGCGGCGATGTATGCCACAAGGCGCGTGATGGGCGGTGCGCCTGACCAGGCGCTGCCCATGGAGGTTGACAGGCTGTCGCCCAGCTGGCGGATGGCCACCTGCGCCACACACACGCGCGCATGCGCAACCATCCACACCAGCACTGCGCCGCATGCAATCAGGTGGCATCTGTACTCCTGCATGTGCAACACATACTGGAGTGTATACAAAGGTGATTCACTGATTCAAGTACGGCATGTGGATGCAGCGGCAGTGGGGAGCAAGCCTAGCGCAGCCCAAATCCCGGACCAGCCAGCACAGGGGCAGCGTTTGTGGCGCATTGGCTGCTCACCAGGAAATCGCGCAGGCCGGAGTCCACCACGACTGCATCATAAATGCCCTGCAGCACGCGCACGAGCGGGTCCGAGTAGGCGTACTGGGCGCCCGCTGCACCCTCCCCCGCTGCTGCGAAGCCGCCTCCGCCCACTGCCGCCGCAGCCTGCTGCTGCTGCTGCTGCTGCGCCGCTGAGGCGCCGTTGAACACCGAGGAGAGGTCCGGGCGGCGCGCGGCGGCGGTGGAGAGGCGGTCTGCCAGCAGCTGCAGCTGCGTGACGACTTGGGTCATGGCCATCTGCTCCTGAGGGTCGCTGGTGGCATAGCTGGTGCGGGCCTGTTGTGTGGCACACATCGACGTGGCGCTTGTGTGAGGAGATGGCGTTAAGGCAGGGCAACGCATGCAGGGAAGGCCACGTGCGGCAGTTGCCTTGGCGGGTACACCACCCCTCACCACATGCGGGCAGGCAGTCAGTATGATCTTGCTTCAACACATGCGTGATACCATCGCCGGAGGGCGCCTTGCTTGTGTCCACTCGTAATCAAGTACCAGTGTTTACGGCCTTGGACTCTAGGTGCACGCTGTGATGCGGGCCGGCACGAGCACACGTTTGCGCAGGACGCACCTCGGACAGCTGCGCGATGAGGCCGCGCAGGGAGTCTGATGCGGCCTTGAGCTGCTCCTGCTTCTTCTGCACGTCCACCACACCGTCTGCGTCCCTAAGCACCTGCCCCAAGTCCTCGACGCGGACCTTGCCAGGACTGGCTAGGTTCTTGATCCAGTCCAACGTGCCTTCCAGTGTCTCCATAATATAGTTGTGGTATACAGGCGAACCGGCTGAAGCTGAAGTACGCAGCACACCAACAGCAAATGCCCCGTCTACGCAAAGGTGTTCATGGTGTGTGCAGGTGGGCAGGATGTGGTTCAACACAAAAAGCGGGCAGAGCTTGGGTGGGCACTGGGCAGGTCAGCAGCTAGCCATGTGTCTCACCAGGCTCAGTCAGCGTTCCCTCGGGAAGGTGGCGTTGTATGAAGGACTGCAAGCGCTCGCTCGCCGCTGTGATGCGTGCATCGGTCTGCGGGTCAAACTGACCCTGATACTGGAGTAGGAACTGCTGCAGCTGCCTGGCAGCTTCGACGGGTTCGTTTTGTACAGAACCGTTTGCGTTCTGGTGTAGCCAGTCCTGTACAACGGTACCTGACCCGTCACTGCCTGACATGCGCAGCGGCTGAGAGGGCAATAGTGAAGCCAGAGGGTCGGAAGTATACAGGTAGTGCGGCTGTGGTGCTGGTGGTGGTGATTGCGGCAGTAAGGGCTGAAGTGGGTCAGCCGGAGTGAGAAGGTGAGGCAGAGATACATGCGCCACTGCAGCGCCAGCCGGGCCCCCTTGCGGCAGCGGCACGCCTCCCAAGCGGCCACTGTATGAGCCCAGCAAGTGAGGATAAGGATCCTCTGCCGCTTGTGCCTGCAAAGACCAGAACCACGCTCAGTTGCTTTGCTGTTGCCTCAAAGATGCACCCTGACAACGACATGTGCAGCCGAGGTTTCGCCCTTACAGAAACCAAGGGCCGCATAGCAGGTACTGCACCAGCCTTCCTCACCTCAGGCGCCTGGAACACCGCACGTAGAAGCCCAACAAAGTCCGGAACAGTGGGGGCGGGGGCTTGGGTTGAGCATGCCACGACCTGCTGGTGAACAGGCATTGTGTTCAGGCTTTTGGTAACTGCAGTTCCGTTCGCGACCTCGTCGGACGTTCGGCGAGCGAAAAACAAGACACTCAGCACATGATTCAAGTCGCATCCAGGATTCATTTGTCTTCGTTTCGTCGCTTGCGCATAGGCCAGTACCCCAAGAGGCTCATGCTTGCTCGCTTGGGGTTTCATGATGGTGATTCTGTGCAAGTGTTTCACAGAACAAAGACGCACGAGCCACGAGGGTATGACTACACTAACCTGCCTACGAGGTGCTGGCCAGAGAGCCCGGACGGCGAGCGTGCCAGAACGGTTTCCGGCAGCATGCGATTCCGCGCTGTTGATGGAGCGCGGCGACCGCCCCAGGGCGGCCGAGGGGCTCAGCATTCTCACTTGAGCTTATGTGGAGCTCTATACTAGCGAACAGGTGGAAGGTGTGAAATGCTGTAGGGCCTAAAGTGTGTCGTGAGGGCGACTATGGTTATCCTGTGTGCAGCAAGTGCTGTTGGTACACCCAAGGCAATAACGCCCAGGCTTGAGCACCTCTTCAGACCACGTATTTCTGCTGTTAGTGAGCCTTACGTAGTTGTGGAGCCCGGCTTCTAGCATTGCCTGACACGATGTCCGCTGCCTGTGCGTGACGCACCAAAACTGACCTGACCCCATGTGCACACCTGTGATGCACTACTCAGCTGGCATGCATTCAGGGTGGTCATCCCTGTACTGAACTTGAGTGTTGCGCTGTAAGTGTGTCGCATGACGTCACGGGTTGTGGCGTGCTGGCCCGCGTGCGTGCGCGCACGTATGCACATCAGTGTGCCCTGGTGCTGTCCAGCGTCCAGGTACAGATAGGTATGGGATAGGAGCAGCAAAATCTTGCCAAGATCCTCCCCGTTCTGCAAGCTCAGAAGCGCTAAGCTCGCCATGCTGATGCCAGATACGGACTGCGGAGGGAAGAAATGCAACGCGGCCAAAGCAACGGCATGCACAGCTGCCAAGCTTTAGGTCACAAGGTTGTGTTATGTCGGCCTGGGCGCGCTACGGTGTGACGTAAAGTATACGATGATAGTAAGTGGAGTGTCACTATAAGCCATAATCGCATGAGAAGGCGTGCAAAATGCATGCTGTCAACGTCCGGCGCTGCAGGCGGTACGGTGCGCCGGTACGCTTTGGCGGCAGCATTGCCATGCAACGCGCCCGCAGGCGAGGGCTACGTAGCTACGCTGCACACACAAGTGCATCCTGATACAAAACCGCTGATTAAAACGCATATGCTTGCAGAGTACAAGTCTTACTTATCCTTCACTGCGTTTCCACACTATCACTTTGTGGTTTCGGTCGTGGTTAGCCAGCGTTCGTGGGGAGGATAGCAACGCAGCTATGGCAACCCTGAAGGTGGAAGCTGGCAGGATCTGCTGCTCGCAGAGGCGCACTTGCGCCATCGTATTGGCAGCTGTAGCTCCAAACGCACCCGCCAAGTCAGCCAGCGGCGGAACCAAGCATGGGAAGACAAGGAGTGGTGGGAGTGCAAGCCTAAGCAGCCCCACAGCATCTAGCTTAAGGAGCAAATCCAGAGCAGGAGATATTCAGTTCTGCACCGCAAAGGCCTGCAAGCAACAGGGCGCAGATAAGGTGAACGGCGCGTTTGAGTCGGGCGCGTTACATGCCCAAGAGCGCTGCTCTATGTCCTGGCACTGGGCAGCAACAGCCCCAACAGGAGCTCGCTTGTTTTTGCAGTTCTCAAACTGCTGCGGTTGCTGTGACTCCTGTGGTTGCAGATGCTTGACTACGCGCAACGGCGTGCCGGGCCAGGCGTGAAAGTGTGCAAAACTCACTGCCTAGGTAAGTCAGGCCCTGCATGACTGGCGGTTGCTGCTCCCTGAAACTCTAGCTCAGTCCTCCGCTGGCTCTGACACATCTTTGTTTTAGTATCAGTCATGGCACCAAACACGCTGCTCATCAGCTGCCCAACACCATGCTTTGTGCGCAGGCAACTGCTCTCAAGGCCCCACCGTGCAGGTGTGGAACGGTCGCATACTGCCGTTTGTGAACAGTCAGATGAAGGTTGATGAGTTGATTGCAAAGTACTCCAACCCACCAAATAAGTAATGGCGTGCAGACGTGCGGTGGGAAAGTGAAGGCAGCCCTCGCAGCCGTGTACGCGACGCAGGGACCGCCTTTTTCTTAGACCATGCGCCTGTATAATAGACAGCAGTACAGCTCATGTGTGGCAGGCTTGCATAACTCAGGTTCAGGAACAAGACTGTGCACGCGCGCATACCCCGCCCTCGCATTGCCCCCACATTCCTGTGCACACCTGCATCTATCGTAATATCATTATTTGTCGGGTCTAGTGACTGTGACGCATGCTGGCATGCGTGCCCTAGCCTGAGCTTGCCGGTGCGCCACTCCACCGCTTCAACATGGAAGCGCAGCGCTCACAATGCAACAATTTGAGTACCCGACCGCTGCATGTATTGACAATTGTTTTGGGGTGTGCACGAAGTCATGAACGCATGCCAACATTTACGTGCACTGGGTACTGCAACATCAAGATGATCTGCAGGGAATCATCAATCCTGACGCTCGCAATTTGTCAGCATGGCCAGGCCTCGCTTTTGTGCGCACCGCGATTCATTTCAGTCATTGCACTTCCCTGCATTTGAGAACGTACCGCATGATGAGCAGGCACCCTAAAACGTTCTCCTGAAGCATGCAATGGATTGCGGTATCTACGTCTCGGCATGTATGACCCACCCACTGCCGCTAGGCTATTAGGCAGCTGAGTCGTCAGCAGTGTTAAGGTGCGATGCCTTTCGTCTGTAATGGAGTTGGATTTGGATGCACGATCGCACGAGCCAGCATTGAGTACCACAATCCTGCCAGCACGGCAGTTGACCCAAGTGCTGAGCCAACACAACAATACTGTGTGAGGATGCAGACGCACGCCTGTGGCTGGATGCCCAAGGCATGCCACCAGCGGCCATCAGCATGGTACCTCGTACAAATACAACTCACCACTGACTGCCTTGCAGACACTTTCTGGCCAAATGCGCGACATTGCTTGCATGCCCATGTTCGCATGGGGCAGCTGGTACAGCTCAGGCGGCAAATCGGCATTGTTGTGTTGCTGACGGCGTGCAACGCTGCCGCCGTCTCCACACGCTCCCCTTGCACACCGCCATGTCAGTGATCGCTGCTCAGCAGCAGGGGGGGGGCAGTGATTCTGCAATGGCTGGAATGACTGGGTTTGCATGCCTGAGTTGCAGGCTGGGTGCAGGCCAACGCGTCAAATGCACGAAGCATCTGACCTGATGAAGTTGCTTGCGGGTTGTACATTCATGCGTAGGGCTAAGGCATCCTGCATGCGCATCGCATGAACATCGAGGTTTGTCTTGCGCAACAAGCCACACTACAGGCGCACACATCACACAGGTGCGTCCAAGTGGCATGCGTGTCTGTCACACACCCATGCGCACCTCACGTCAGTTGCAAGCCACAGCACACTCTAGACCAGAACCAAGTCTAGGAATAGGCAAACTGGTCACTGCAGCACGGTCATCACCCCAGTGCAGTGACCAGTTTGCCTATTCCTAGACTGGTGACTGCAGCACGGTCATCGCCACGTACACCCAGACGTATACTGAATCACTGGAAAGGGACTCAAGCGAAACGACTCAAGCGAAACGATCGAATGAAATGGCGAAGAGCACAATGATCTGCTTGTCCTAGAGCTCGCCCTCCTCCCGCTCAGACGAATGCCCGCTGCCACCGCACGCTAAACGCGCATCGGTCACGCCACCACCACCACCACCGCCCGCACTGCCCCGAGCAACACCACGCCCACCGCGTGCGTTGTGATCCGGCTCTATTACGCGTGCACTGCTTGCACCTGCTACCACGTTGCTGTGGCTGGTTGATGACGCGGACACGCGAGCGCTGTTATGGCCAGGCCCGCCAGCATCCATGCCGCTAGCGTGACCTGTGACCCTGCTGCCTCCTCTGGACTGCACACCATCACGCATGGCTGCACCCGTGTCCCGGACCGCCTCGCTGCCGCCTCTGTTGGCAAGGCTGGGTGCTCCTCTCATCGTGCTGCTGTGGCGGCGGCGGCTGCTTGCCTCGTCCTCCGTGCCACTGCGGCCGCTGCCGCTGCCGCTCTGACCCCCGCTCACATCGCTGCCACCCCGAGCGTCATTCTCGCCTCGCCGCCTGCTGCCTTGGCTGCTCCTGCGCACGTCAGCGCCCTCCTCCCGCCTCCTGAGGTCATCACGCCCGCTGTGGCTTGCGTGCTGCCTGCTGTCGTTGCCTTGCCGCTGCCCCTCGTCGCGTTTGTTGCGCCTGTCAGCCTCGCTGCTGACACCCTGAGTGTGGTGGCCACCGCTGCCCCGGGCGGCATCAGCCGCGCCACTGATGAGCCCGCCAGCATGCATGCCCCCATGGCTCTTTGCACTGCCGGCCGCACCGCTGCCCTTGGAGTCCCTACACGACTCCAGGGGTACAGCAGTGGCATCCCTGCAAGACGACGCTGCGGTGCTGTCGCGGCTGTCGGTGCTGTGGGAGGGCTTGGCGCTGCCAGAGGCGGCCCGGGCTTGTGCCCACTTCAGCAGCAGCGCGTCGGCCTGTGAGCGGCCCATGACGAGCGCGTCGGGCGGCGGCCGCACGCTGGGCAGGCGGGGCCCTCGCACGCATGCGTCAGCGCCCTGCATCAAATGCAGGCATTCACATGCAAGACACCGGACACAACTCCGCACAGGCAATGGGCCAGACATGGTGCACACATGGAACTGGCATCGCACTCACGCCATTCCGCAGTGGGGTTGACAGTTGTACACTGCAAACAGAGAAAAGCCTTGTGCATCATGCGGCACGTGACCATGAACACCCTGTGGCGGTAAACTGCAGTGCAAAAGGCGCACCAGCCGCATGCAAATGGCGCAGGTTCGCTAGAGAAGGCAACAAAACCAGCAAGCGTGCTTACCGCCGCTGCCGTCAGCCAAGGCGCGTACTTGCTCAGGCAGCGCAGTCGGCCGCTGGCGCTGATGTCCAGCGTGGCGGCAGTCGCCGCTGCATCCCATGCGATGCCGCTGCGGCTGCTGGTGCCGTCCCTGGGGTCGCCAGCGACCACCTGCACCAGCACCGCCTGCAGCTGCAGCGCCGGCGGCGCTCCACTGCAGTGCCCATGTGGCGCGCTCGCATGGTGCATGTGGCGCAGCACGGCATTCAGCTCGTGCAGTATATGAGCCGTCATGCGCTTCATTTGCTCGGCATCACCATCACCCCTGCTGCGGCTGCCACCCTGCTGACCCAGATCACTGCCGCCGCCGCCGCCGCCAGCACATGTCCCAGTGCTGCTGCCGCCGTGCTGCTGTTTGCTAGGGTGGCCGTTGCTGCTGTTGTTGGAGGTTGTTGAGAACGGCGGGGCCAGCTTAACCTGCAAGATCGCGCCGGTTCCGGAGCCGACAGGCAGCGCCATGCAGTCCACCAGCAGCGGCTGCGGCAGATCGTGGGGGTAGGTGCGCGGGTGGGGCCATTCGCGGCTGAGGTAGCGCCCGGCGTGCCTGCAATGCAGCGCCGGCACCAGCATCCAGACATGTGGCAGGTCAACACCGGCGCATCCGTTTCCTACATCACCAGCTGTCCACACTGATCTTTGCTGCTTTGAATGCACGCCGTGAGTGTCATAAATGAATGTGAACCCGTGAGTTGCTGACAAGGGCGGGCGCCTAAGGACAAACGGTCAACCACGCGGGAGTTGATACTGCTATTGGTGTACCTGACGTGCTCTTCCACAGCCGCATGGTGGCGGAACACACCTGGAACGCAGTGCATAAGGACATGAGCATGCATCGGTGCATGATTAGCTTCGGTATTGCAGGCACTGCTACAATGCCTGCGGTCGCACCCCGCATCCCCCACAAGCAAGCAGCACGCAGCTGACACAGTTCGTACGATGGTGCGCCATGATGCTTCACATGTAATCAATCTGCGACCCTGCTTTTGGTGTTAACAGAGGTTTGCAGTGCGCCTGCGCACTGGCTGTGATGCTCACCCCTCCAGTCCAAGGCATGCGCCAGCATGTCCGCAAACTCCGCCTTTGTCGGCAGGTGGATGGCGGCGCACTCTCGCTCCTCAGCCCCGCTGCTGCTGTGCTGGCCGCTACCGCCACCGCCACCACCATCGCCACTGCTGTCACAGGGTCCACTGCTGCCGCCGCCGCCTGACAGCGCAGGCCCCTGCCCAGGTGACGTGGATGGCTGCATGCCCACCCATCTGCATGCAGCGCATCACAGATGAGAGTGAGTGCATGACACAGTTGTAAGGTGCGTCAAATGCTCCCATGGGCATGGAAATGTTCCAATCACCTCAATATGATAGCAAAGTGCCAAGCAAGCGTCAGCAAGAACAATCTTTGCCGTTGCGTGCAGGCGCTGTGCTCCCAGCCGGTCCCTGCTCGTGTGTTATACTTTGGTAGACAAGCACTTGCGAGAACAGGGTGCATGGCAAGATGATTGAGTTTGCCACACGCATGCCGGGCGCCTCAAATTTCACACATTCCATTATGCATGCCATGCATGCCCGCACCTGGCTTGTCGTGGGTACTGCGCCAGCAACGTGCTGCCGAGCAAATCCATCGCCCGTACCTGCGTCACCACATCAGGTGCAGTGCAGTAGCCCAATGACTAAAGGCGGCGCAAGCATGACCATGCGGTCCAGCAAGGATGCTGGTGCGCAGAAGCTGTGGGACTGTGTGTGCACCTCCGCAAATGTGCGTTGTTAAATGCAATCACGTTGATCACATGATTCATACACCATGCCACCAGCAGTCCTGCAGCAGAGCGCCGGCCGGTCTGTACCAGTCTACGGACTCTCTCTCGGCCACCAAGCGGCCTGCTTTTGATCTCGACCACACGGGAGGCTTTCTCCCACCACCCACCAGCGGCGGTACGTGCTTCTCGTCAGGGCACCCCGCACGCATGTAGTTGAGCAGCTCTCGCGACCTGCACACCACCTCCTGCAGCAGAGGCTCCGCGGCGCGCAGCCAGCGCTGCTGCAGCAGCTCAGCGACCGACCCCGCGTTCAGCTCGTGGCGCCGGGCCTGCACAAGAGCAGGTAGGATCGATGATATTCGTCACTATGTACTTACGTAACTTTGGCATGTGAATGAGCAGGTCAAAACACCTGTGCAATGTGCAGCCTTCCAAAGGACAAATCATCATCATCCTGGATTTGGCAACGTGTGTGTAGCAGCAGTCACGGTGCTGGATTACTGGTAGGGCACCGTATGCGGCGTTGTAAGAAGTGAGCATTTGTAGAGGACTGGCATAGCGCAGATTTCCTACTCGCCTCGAGCCTGACGTGCTCGCCTGCCAGCGCTGCGCGAGTGACGTCCAGCTGCCTGGACGCCTCCCTGGAGCACCCACAGCAACACACGCCCTCGCATCTCAGTCCCGGGAAATGCAACGTGCAAAAGCCGTGGGCAGCTTGAGTCCTGGCTTGAGTCTTGGTTTGAGTCAGAAAGTTAGCGAAAGCACTGAGCTTAACATGCCCTAGGGGTGTGTGCTCTTGTGCAGACGAGCACGCACGCACAACCGAAGCCGTGATTCATGCAATGGTGAAGGTCTCAAAATGACAAAATGTGAACCTTTTTGAGGCTGCGAGAGACGCGTTTACGCACTTGTACATGCTGTCCGCCGCCCAGGCCTCCGCCTCCAAGGCGTCCCGCTGCTCCTGCGCGGCCCGCAGCACCGCCTCGTTCACCGCCGTCAGCTCGGCCGCCTGCGCCTTGAGCGCCAGCACGCGCTGCCGCTGGCCTGCGGGGTCCTGCGCGCACAAAGCGCATGTTGTGCACACAGCGCGATGACGCATGACGTGTGGCGCTGCAGTGGTCGGCATAGTCAGCAGCAGCCGCATGCATGCGTCAGCGTGTCTCAGTCCCCATGGTCACGCCCAGCAATGGGTACTCGTGTTGCAAGCTTGCAAAGCTCGCCCCTAAAAGCGTAAACCCCCGCCCGCCCTTAACATGACCAATATCCATGCCATGGCACATAAAATCTCAAGGCGCCCCGAGCACGTTTCCCTGTGTAGGACATACTGTGTCATCATGCGCCTACAGACCCACTCATGAGTAATTGAGTCACGACACCTTGCGCTGCTTGCGCCATCCTACAGCACCCACCTGCCCCTCCACCTCGCCCCTCTGCAGCGCCGCGCAGCGCCTCAGCAGCGCCAGCCGCTCCTCCTGCAGCGCACACACCTCACGCCGCTCACACGCCAGCTCAGCACGCAGGCGCGCAACCACGACGCGCACGTCCTCCTCCTCCTCCTCCGCCGCCGCTGCAGCGTCGCTGTCCTCGTCACCCGCCTTCCCATGCAGCTGTGCTTGCGCCCGAGCTGGGCCTGGTGCGGTCTGCATTCCAGCGACAAAGCCGAATCAGTAAGTCAAATCAAATCTTGACGTTGATGCGCCGCGCTGTGCCATCCCGTTTTGTGGGTGAGCCTTGCAGGTCATGCAGGACAGGGAAGTGACCCGCATGGCATCTACAGTTTCATAAACTGGTACTGACTGAATGACAGATTGAGGCAGAGAGGTGAGGTACATCGAGCGAGCAGCAATCCGCATTATCACGCCGGCCAGGGCGATGGCACCATTTCGCGATCTATATCCAACGAGGAGGCTGCCTCGCATGACTAAGCCTGGCCCGGTGCGGAGGGACGTCCGTAACCCACCTGGTTCACAACGCTCCATCCGCCAGCGTTAGGAGTGACCCCGCCTGCGCTGCCAGCTGCCGCTACGTTCAGGGAGGTGGGAGCGACGATGGTGATGCGCCTACCTGTAGCTCCTCGGCCACACGCCCTGACATCCTCACTGCGTTTGCCCTCGTCGGCTGCTGCTGTACGTGGTGCAAGCGCCAACGAGCTGTCTGCTGGTGGTGGTGGTGGTGGAGGTGGTGGAGGTGGTGGGCTGCTGGTGGTATGCTGGTGTGGCGGCCGGGGCATGGCAGCAGACGCGCGAGGCGGCTCATTGGAAACCTGCCGGTTGTGGCTGAAGCTGTCAGCGCTGCTGGGGTGTGCTGGGTTGTCCAGCAGCGGGCAGGGCCTGACCCGTGCATCATGCTGAGAGTGGCTTGCACTGGTGACCCAGTCAGTAGAGACTGCGTTGCTGGACCCTGCATCAGCACGCACACCACTTTGCAGGTCGCATGGGCGGGATCCTGAATCCCCTGCGTGTGCGTGTCTATGTGTGGCGTACATAGACAGACACCCAACGGCACCACCAGCTCTACCAGCTCATCCTACGATTGGATGCACGTCAACGTGTGCCATGGTGATGCATTCTGAGGGGTGGACAGCGCAGAGCGGCGGGACGCCCAAGGAGCAAAATGTGCGATTTTGTGACCGAGGATAGGGGCACGAATTTCCTTACGCGGCGCGTGAAACCACATCGGTGTCAACCTTGCCAGGCCCTCTGACTGCGGGGGTCCCTCCGCTCCTCTGGCAGGTCAGTTGGCGCAGTGAGTGCAGGGCATGCACGCGTTGGCCTGTCCCGACTTGCACCACCCCGCCTGTACTGTACTGCATTTTCGTGTTGCATGAAGCGCAATGCTATTCATGCACCCAGCAAGGCCTGATGCAAAGGTTCTGGGTCTGCCGTGCTTACCAGTATATATGCAGGGCCACCAGGGACGACAGGTCACTGTTTGTTGAGGGTCCACAG
Source organism: Chlamydomonas asymmetrica (assembly GCA_001662385.1). NCBI lineage: Eukaryota > Viridiplantae > Chlorophyta > Chlorophyceae > Chlamydomonadales > Chlamydomonadaceae > Chlamydomonas > Chlamydomonas asymmetrica. The sequence goes on from BDDA01000578.1 coordinate 59,206, forward strand.
CACTGCTGTCTCTGCTGCCCCTGCCACTGCCGCTGACCTTGCTGCGCGTTCGTCCCTGAGTTGCGGTCGCTGCTTTGGAGTCTTGCAGGTCCTGCCCATGCAAGGTCAAGGTGTAGGCATGCAGGAACACTTCCTCGGCTGCCGAATGTTTGTGTGTGGCAGGTGCACCAGCGCAAGCGGCAACGCAGCAGGTACACCAGCGCAAGCGGCGACGCAGCAGGCAGCCCCAAGGCAACCCCAACTCCAACAAATAGCGATGCGTATAACAGTCGCCGTACCAAGGTTCCCTTGAGCTTTGCCGCAAGCTCCTCAGCGTTTACCCGGCCCTGCAAGCAGACAAGAGCGACGTACATTGTAACATTTACAAAAACAAATGACGGCAATGACAGTGGTGTTGATATAACTCACTCGTTGGTCAGCTGGAGGTACAGTATCTTGGCGCTCTGCAACTTCCAGTTGCTTACGCACAACCTTCTTGAGGTCCACCACCTGTCGGCGCACAAATGGCAACGGCGTTGCGCCTTGTTGTACACCAGTTCCTTAAAGCATGTTGCGATCGACGATGAACAACAAACTATTCGAGCCCTGTTGCCAAACCTTGTCGTCTGCATCCCGCTGGGCCAAAGGGTTATCGCCACGAATCGTCCCTTCAAAAACAGTGAACGCGGAAGCGAGCCCTGCTGCTGCTGCAAATGATTTTGCAAGCTTGGGGTGCATGAGAATACCCTGAAGCTTGTGTGTGCTGTCTTTGGCAAGGACGTTATACAGGTGCTTCTCTGCCTTGACTCCTGCACGGCACACGTGCAGATTCAAACAACTTTTTACCGTGCCCACTGCAGCAGAAGCCACAGGCCACACAGCGCTGAGTTTCACGTGCAGCGGTTACAACCTTCAACAAATACCTTGATCTATGAGCCTCTGTCTGTAGTTGGATGCCAGCCTGCTGCACTGCCACTCGGTGAGCTGCTCAACCGCCACAGCTGTCGGTCCTGTCAGCCTGAAATAGCAATACTTGCTGGGCTGGTGGATCAAGAGCTGGGCTCCTTGGGGACCAGCAGGTCCGACCGCTATGCAGGCCTTCTCAATTACGTCCCCGGGGTGGGGTGCCGTGCTGGCGGTTAACATAGCCTGCTGCTCACAGGCCCTCGAGTGCAAAGTCTGCCTCAAGGCCGGGACCTTGAAGCAGTATCTTGAAGCAGTATCTTTATATCTTGAAGCAGCACCTTAAAGTCAAAGGGAAAATGCATCAAGGGCCCTCAGCGCACTCTGCCCCACCAAATTCCTCACACAGCATTCATTGGAGCCCTAGTCCACTGCGCATGCCGCAAGTCCACGGATGCCTGCAGTGGCAGGTCCCCACTGTGCAGGGCGGCGTGCATTCAACACCAAGCATGCCGCAGGAGGAATCATGCAGCCCTGAGACGCTGACACACATGTGCACATGCAATTGGTTGCTGGGCGTGCAGGCGTGCGGGCGCAACTTGCGAACCCGTCCCGTATGCACGCCAACATACAACGTTGATGTCATGATGTGGCATGCTCGTACATGCCAGCCCGGTGAAGCTGCGTGGCATGCAAGTTGTCATACATGCACCATATATATGAGCCACGTGAAGCTAAGCCACAGCAGGCATGACTCCACCTGCGGGGTGCGATGCTCCACCAAGACTGAGGACCAAGCTCCTTCACACCGCTGTGTGTGTTCATTTTGCTCTGCATCTGTCCCTCCGCGCCAGTAAAAGATGTTGAAGCCATGTGCGCGCGTGGGCTGCTGCTGTTCTCGGCGGCTGAAGTGGCACTACGTGTCCATGAGGGGCGTGCGGCACCTCTGCAGATTGCCTGACAAGGCTAGAGGACCTGCATGAACAGCTTGCTGGCACAAGCTCTGGCCTCTCCTGGTGAGGCGATGACACTGCTTCCCATTCCCTGGTGTGTCACCCTCTGCATGTGTGTTTGCGTGTGGACCGGTCCACACCATGCTCGATGGTGCGTTGCTGCCTGCGCTTGCCAGCAGTATTCTCAAGTGAAGGGTTGCATGCTGACCTGGCTGACGGACAGTTGGTACTGTTCACCAGCAACATGATGAGGAACCGGCTCCGCAACTGGCTAGACAATGCATTATGACAAGGCAGCTGCCCACATGCATGCTGGGGAGCAGGCCAGCAGCATAATTCGTGCGCGTGTGTGAACGGCACACTTGCGCAGCACCTGCAAACTTGAAGGCATTTCCAAGCGCTGCCAAGCGGTCACTCAGTTACATCCCACGCTTCTCTGTGAATTTGACAGCATGCCACAATCATGGGCGTCAACTGCCATTGCATGCATGATGTTGGAGACTGCTCTGATCACAACTGCAACAAGTCCCTCATCAAGGGAAGAAGCACTTTGCATGCAACATCGCTTGTTAGACGCGAATGGGAAGGGGCATGGACAGCGTGAGGACTGAGGGTGCAAGGTGGCAGTGAGTGGCATGAGGGCGTGAGCACGAATCACGCCTCGACCCTGACAGGCTGCCTGATTGGCTACCACTCGCATGCAATTTAAGCACTGCTGGCACGCATGCACGTCGTTGTGACCTAAGGTATGTGTGAGCGCATGGAGCAACAGTACCGCAGCGCATCATGCAGTACAGCAGCTGCAGCATCAGCATCCGGCAGGTGCTGGCACTCACACCAGTGTGATGAAGTGATGAAACGGTTGGGATGAACATTATGGTGAAGACACGTATTCCAGCTTTCCAGGATGGTACCGCAGCAGTTGCTTGTCTCGCAGAGCGAAAAGAGCGAATAAAGTACGCTTTCACCGCCTAGCACGTACTGCAGTGCATTTCGCAGCACGTGAGTGCAGCCACTAGTGGAGACGTCCTGTCGATTCGTGCATTTGTCCGATGAATTACCCAAATACACGATCAATCATCCTAAAGACGGAAACACCAATTTATGCGCTAGGCACATGCCATGGATAAATGATGAAAATACGGTACCCCCCGAGAGGCATAGCTGCACTTCAATCAATTGCAGCCAGTGCCTGCAGGGAAAGACCGCGGCATGTGGTTTGAAGCATTGCAGCGGAGTGCGGGCCCCAATCTGCATCCGCAGCGATCCTCACAACTGCCATCGGCTACCCCAAATCAGCCGCTTGTTGTGTCATGACAAGGTGCCTCTACACCCTGCATGCGACCGGCCGTGTGTTCAAGAACCATGTAAACACGTGCCAGTCTTAGGTTCACACTCATCCATGGAACAGCATACCGCCCGTCGCCTGAACAGGCACAAACATGCTGTCAGATGACACCAGCATGGGCTGCACGTCGCCTCCTCCCATCAAGCCACGGTCCCACTCCACATATTCCATCTGAGGTGCCATGGCTGACAAGGCACCTCGTGCCCCGACCAAGGGCAGCATCTGCGGACCACACGCGCCTCCTACGCCTGCTGCCGCTGTCGAGCTTGCGCGGGGCAGGCTGGTGGTGCGAGGCCCCACCTGCAAGTGCACGACGCCGTCGGCGCCTGACCGCTCCTGCAGCCGCTGCAGCTGCTGGCGGTGGGCGGGTGGGGCCGTGTGCAGCACAGCCTTGGAGGTTGCGGGTCCACCAGCCGCCATGCTTGCGGCCAGCCGCTGTGGGATGACCGCCCCCGGATCACCACCTGGCTGTGACATCATCGGCACAGGCACTCTTCCAGGAGGCTGCACGGCATGAAGAACATGCTGGGGGGCCCGGCCATGGCTATGAAGCGCGCCTGAGCCCCAGTCATCGCCGGCGGTATCGCCATTGTTGTTCATGTGGGGACCAGCAGCGCGGGAAGCATCCCGCTCTTGCTTCAGTTGGTCCCCAGGGTGCAGCTGCTGTTGCTGGTGATATGGCTCACGCTGCTTACGGTGACCCAGATCGCCCTGTGCTTCCTCCATCATGAAAGGTGGAGAGCCCACATAGTACGTGGTTTCGGGGCCATGCGCAAGGGTGTACTTCACCGGGAGGGGGTACACAGCTCCACGCCCTTCCGGCAGTTCATGGTGTACAACCTCATAGGAAGCTGTCGGAGCCTCGCTCGTGACCATCACCCACTGATACTGGATCCCGTTAGCGTCAATTAATAGGTGCTGCTGCCCGGGGGAGGGGTCAACCTGCACCACCTGTACCTGCTCTGCTGGGAGCAGCCCGAGCGGGCCCTCCTGCAGCATCGGTGCTGCTGCTGGGTGTACGGGATAGGCCGCGGATTGGTGCAGAACCGCCTGCAGCTGGTGGTCGGGACCATCAGGCGGGCCCAGCTCCGCATGGGGAAAGTGGGGATAGGGGGCGGGCATGGCATGGACAAAATGCGGAGCATGGTGAGGAGGCAGTACAGCGCCGGGATAGGGCATGTAGACGTGCGAGAGGGGGAGCCGCGGCGGCCGATGGCCCCCACCGCTGCTGCGGATGAGTCCGTACCCGCCCCCGCCGCCGCTGATGCTGCGCAGACCGGCCGTGCGCTGGGGCCAGCCCTCCTGATGCTCATCCGCAGCGCCTCCGTACGTGCGGGGCCGCCGGTCTGCGCCTACTGCCACTGCCTGGCGGTGACGTGGGGGCGGCAGCAGCACCGGCCGGCCACCACCGATACCGCTTGGGAGTCGGGCTGACGGGCCAGGCTCATCAGAGGGGTTTGGCGGTGCTGCATCCTTGTGTAACGCCTCCCTGTCGTGACGCTGCTGCTCGCTGCCCTCCTGGCTGGGTGAGGAGGCGTGCCCACTGCTGTAGTGTGCGCTGGTGCTGGCAGGACCAGCAGCAGCAGCAGCAGCAGCAGCGGGCAACACCGGTATGCTGAACCTCCTGCCAATCTCAACAGGAGGTCTCAGCAGATGCTGAGGGAGGCCAGGGTGGGTGGTCAGCTGTCGGAAGCCCGGATGGCGCAGGTGTTGCATCTGGGGCAGGAAGAGCACTGGGTGTGGAGCAGTCTGCGCCTGAATGTTGAGGAATGTGGAGGGAAGAGGGGCGGGGGCGCCGGCAGTGTCCTCCTCTTCTTCTTGTGCTTCCTGTTCTTCACCGTCAGTGTCTTCCTCTGCCTGGTGCTCAGTACAACGCAACGCAACGCAACGCAAAGCTGATGCTGAAAGGCTGGTGCTGAAACACGCCCATGCGCGCGGCGGGTACAGCTAGCACTTGCATAGCAAAACCTGCGTTGGGCCATAAGGGCCTACCTTGCTCACCTCTCCCTCTTCCTTGTCGCCTGTTCCTTTGCATACTGTGTCGGAGCCAGCACGGACGCCTCTCTTGTCCGCACGGTACTTTCGAAAGTAGGTCCTTACTCGGTCCTTTGGTCTGAGACCCTTGGCGATGCTTTGGCAGTCCAGAAAGCTGGGCATCTCTTCCGGGCTCCACAGTCGGGGTGCGTTCGTCGTATACCAGCTACACAAGTGTACCACCACCGCGCACCATTATCATACAGCGTGTATGCATATGTGATGTTTGGCATAGAGCAGTATGGGTTTGTCAGCTTACTTGCGTAGAACATCTATGTTAGGCCTCTTGTTGCCGTTGGCCGTGTACCACTCCTGTGCGCACACAAGCCAGCACATGAGCACACGGTAGGCTTTAAGAGATAGCTTTGCTTGCAAGAGTTGACGAACGAGGGAGTGTTACAGTGAGGGTCAAAGGCAGGAATATGACCTGCAGCTCACCCGCCACCATCTGTTTAGGGCCTTCCAAAAGTTCGCTTCTCGCCGGGGCTTGGCCACGCCCTGTTCGAAGGGCTGCTCAGAGCTTGCTTTCCGCTTGGTCATGGCAGTGGAGTCACTCCAGCGTTAGAATGTGCGTGTGAAGGCGAGGGTAGTGCGTTGGCAGCAGCTTGAACCGCCCTTCTAACTGTTTGCGTATGTCAGCTCCAAGTGTGCACTCCCAAGGTCAGTGCAGGTTGTTTCTTGTTTGCTCCTCTGTGCCAGTTGCTGGTGTGAACCCCGGGGCAAGAGGGATCTTGGGCCACCCACCAAGCAAGCTGGAGTTACTTTTGACCACCTGAGCCTCACCTACTTAAACCGCTAAGCAGGCGGCCCACGCTGCAATAACAGCGGAGTCAATTGTACAGTATTACTAGGTGCGATTGGGGGATTGGGTCGGCGTGCTACTGAAGGCCTGAGGGTGGGCCCTGTTGCTACGTTTTGGTCAAACCGATGAATGCGCTGCGCTACCAGGAGTATTGGTACACACGTCAGCTCTCCGGTGATTTGCGTACAAAGCTCCATTCGGTCCGCGATAATGCTGGCATCGGCAGCTTGCGGAGCGTTCCAACATGACGAAAGTTTGTGGGTCAGGGAGGGTTTCGGAGCCTCCCTCAAGCAGTGGTCAGTTGCCCTGGAGCTAATCAGTTACACCCTTCCCACTGTGGATTTTGAAGCACGACCCACCTGTGGGCTTGGCGTTCTCGTCTCAAGCCATGCCTCGTTGACGTGCACCTGTCATGCGCATCCACCAGCGCCATTCCAACACATACACACGGCAAGGGCCTAACATAGACAGAACAATTAGATAATAATCAGCGCGGAGTGCTGGTCGTGCACGGGGCAGTGCCGCGATGCACCGTCAGCCCTCCGAGACCACGTCATGATGCAACAGTGTTGCGCGTTCGGTGGGGCACCAGCGGGCCCTGTGGAAGGCAACCAGGCCAGACTTCCAACACCCATTTTCCAGTTGAGCAGTTACAGTACCTATGGGATCGTGTGCAGACCTGGTCTTGTGTGCACACTCACTATTGCCAGGCGTCTGTGTCACTACGCCCCGCATGCACAGACAGCACTACGTCGTCACAATGTAGTCACAACGAGCGCACACACGAAAGAATACAGAGGTCAAGAGTGAATGACATATGTTCAAATAGTTCAATGCACTTTACCCAGCCTTGCTGTCGCACTTCGTGTCCACATCACCAAGCCAGCATACGAACTAAACAAGCTGGCAGTTGAACGGCGGTAAACACAGGTGCGATGATGCCGCAAGGAACAATAAGGTGAACGAACGGGAAGCTGGCGGCCAGGTGAACACACTTCTGTGCACCAATGTGCGTGCACAGGTGTACCGCATAAATAACCGCACCGGAAGCTGCTGAGTGGGGTTGAAAGGGGTGCAGGGTGGTGTGGCACACCTGTGGAGGGATACCATAAGCTTGATGCCCGACAAGACGCAGAGCAGGAATAAGCTGTATGCATACAAAATGCTTGGTGTCATGCATGACAGAAGCCAGAGGTGTGTGGCGTACGCCAACGCCACCGCGAATTTGAGCCTGGACAACCCAGACCCAGAGAACGATGTCCGCAACTGTGTCGCTCAACACAGAAGCAAACCGGAGGGCATAGAGGAGGCGCTGCAAGCATGCTGGATGGCAACCACAGGTGTTTTAGGTTTACTTTGAGCGACCTGGCAGCATGCGCACCGACGACCTACGGACACGTGTGTCAGGCTAGGTCGCCTCGCTCGTGGCCGACGATACTGGCTTGGCACAGCACGCGGCCGTGAGTACAGTGGAGCGACGATCCACCTCACCCTAGCCTGGCCATGGCGAGTTAGACGACTCAAGCCGCCTACCCAAGCGACGACCCTCGCTTGGGTTGCGTGCGTGCTGGCTCACTGGTCGAGGTCCAGCGCTGCGTTGACGAGCGCGGCCTGCTCACGCGCGTGCACGTCGCCGAAGCCGGTTGCGGTGGACGCCGAGGGGTTGCGGCCCACGTACTTCATGCGCCCGTCGGTGGGCTTGTCCTCGGCGCGCAGGCAGGTGTCGAAGCGCGGCGATACGTGTGAGTATGCGCCCATGTTCATGGGCTCCTCCTGGCACCACAGGAACTCGGCGTTGGGGTAGCGGCGCAGCTCGCGGCGGATGAGGTCGAAGGGGAAGGGCGCCAGCTGTGTTGCCGGGGGGGAACACGGGGGGAAGCGGAGCAAACGGAGCAGAAAAGCAACGTGTCAGTAAAAGCGCCCCGATCGTTATGCGCAATGCTGTGCTACCGCACGCCACAAAGCGCCTTTTGAGCCTTTGCAGACACCCAAGCCAAGCCTAGGTGAGGCTCATCTGCATGCAGACTAAGGGAATCGTCAATAGTCGAAGCATGGCACTTCCAGCATGCACAACGGACGCTCCGCCAAGACTGCTGTGCCCGATTGCTGCTGAGCCATACAAGCCGCGCAGGTGCATGTGGCAGTCTGACAGCTGCTTGCGCACGGGCATACCCACCGCTACCACCCTCCCTGGGCCATGCACATATCCCACCGCCTGCTGCCTCAGGCCACGGCCCCCCTCCCTGGGGGTCCTCCACAGATTCCACACGCACCTGCTCGATGCGCACAATTGCAATCTGGTTCTGCTTGCCCTGCTTCTCGCGCTCCGCGTGCAGGTCGTAGTAGACCTTGCCGCTGCACAGCACCACGCGCTTGCAGTCGGGCTCCACCGGGGGCTGCGGTCCGCGGTCCTTGGGCATCACGCCTGCGCGTTCGCATTCGCATTCGCATGCACTCCCTTGCTTCACACAACTACTGGAGTACTGGTTCACCTCCGACCTGCCCATGCGGTGAAGCATAGGGTGCATGCCCAGGGCATCGAAATGTATGAATCACATTCGGACTGGTCGGCCGTATCAAAGTAATGTGCAAGAATGCACAATGCGCACATGCCTATTCACAGGGATGCACATGCGCGTGCTGCAGGCATGCATGCGGCAGGGTTTGCATGCCGGCTTGAACTTTGAACGCACCTGTGTCGTCCATGATGAGGCGCTTGAAGCGCACGCCGATGATGCCGGCGTCATCCGGCACGTCGTCGAACTCCCACAGCGCGCTCTTGGCCTTGGGGTGGCGCAGCAGGTTCTTGGGTGACATCACCACCAGCGGCTTGCGGAACGAGCGGTGCACCTGGCGGGAAAGGAACGGACAGAGAGGCACGCATGCACACGCACTCAAGGTGGTGTCAGTTGAGGCAGCAGCGCGAGCAAAAGACGTTCTTCACTGGGACCAATAGTGGCTGTGCAGCTCAGCAGCGCGCATTCAGTGCACGTCACAGTCGAATACAGGTGGCGCAAAGGAGAGAACCGACGAACCGGGCTCTGCGTACAACAATCGTCAGCGCCACCGCGACAGCTGCATGCGCTCGTGTGACTGTGCTGCCTGGGCGGCCATGAAGCAGGTAACAAGAACAACACTTTCCTGGACAACCCACATCAACAAGCCAAGCCAACGACCCGCACCAACTCGCCTGGCGCCGGAGCACGTGGAAGTAGTTGGCGGGCGTGGTGCAGTTGACGATCTGCCAGTTGCAGCTCTGGACCTGCTTGCCCAGGTGCTCCCCGCTGAACCACTTGGCCTCGTCGATCTCCGGCACGACAAAGGGGTTCTCGTCGCTCATCTACGTAAGCAGCATATTGATACAGGAAAACACTGAAAGTAAGAGAGCCTGCCAGTGCGGATAAGTGACGAGCTGGGAACCCTGGGCCTGCATGACCATGCGGGCATTCATTACGGAAATGTGTGCATGCACCGGAGCAGCCGGGGATGATCCGGGGATGATCTTGCAAGTGAGGAGCATGTACGTCTGCTGCGCCAACCCGCACATGCACCGTGCATCATCTGCACGCTACCAAGCCTGATCCACGCCGGGAACGCACTGTGTTGAAACGCACCACGCAATAATCGGCAGCGGGTCAAACATGCACCTGGGTGTACTACAGTGTCCTAACAGGTCATTCTCAACTGCATGTTGCAAACTGGGGCGTTAACTTTTCCCCACAGCGTGGACATGGGCCTTTGGCCGGGTGTACACAACAGCACACACTTGCCTGCAGGAAGCGCTCCAGTCGTGCACTGCTGTGCTCGGGGCCCTGGCCGTCGTAGCCGTGCGGCAGCAGGCACACCAGGCCGCTCTGGCGCAGCCACTTGGCCTCACCGCTGGACAAGAACTGGTCGAAAATGATCTGCATGCACAGGAGGTTGGTTGCACATACAACGGCAATGACTTCCGCTGTAGGCGCATGTCCAGGTTTGTGCCACATCTGATGGTTGGTTGCCTGGAGCCAGTCCCTCTTGACAAGTAAACCACATGCCGACAAACTCCGCCGGGAAGTTGCAATCACATGAATACATCATGGTGATAGCACGCACGCCATGGTGCTGCCATGGGTTATGCTCAGCAAAGGCCGACCCAGCACATGATCTACGATGGCAATGCTCTGCATGCGCGTTGCAGGTGTACGGCCTTGTTGTCACACCGTGCTATGTTATGTTACAGCAAGAGCGTGTCATACCAATATGCCATACCTGTGCTCCGTTGGCGAAGTCTCCGAACTGGGCCTCCCACAGCACCAGGCTGTTGGGCGACTCCATGCTGTAGCCCAGCTCAAAGCCCAGCACGCCGAACTCGCTCAGGCTGCTGTTGGACACCGTGAACTGGCCGGGCTTCTGGTCGGGGTAGACGTGCCCCAGAGGCACGTACTTGGCACCTGCAGCACACGCCACGAGACCATGATGTTCACGCACAGTACAAAATGCAGATGCGGACGCATGAGGTGGCAGGTCCAGGTGAAGCGTTTGGGTTGCGGAGGCGGTTTCAGAGTACACCTGGGGTTGACGTGTGACAGTGTTAGCATCGCCCTTGCCCGCACGCCCCCACACAAGGCCAGATACCGTTGCAAGATGAGACTGGCATGATGCGGGTCTGACCACAACCCGGTTGTGATTACATGTGTAGCAACATGTTTCAGGTGAAACTGCAAGGACGTGTGTGGACGCGCACCCGTGTTTTGGTCCTTGATGCTTGCGTGGCGGTGGCTGAACGTGCCGCGCTCCACGTCCTGGCCGCTCAGCCGCACGTGGTTGCCCTCCACCAGCAGCGTGCCGAACGCCAGCGCCTCTGCCAGCGCCCAGTCCACGCCCTCCCCGGACTCAATCGTGGCACGGCGCGCCTCGTACACCTGCGCGCATGGCCGGCATGAGGAACTGTAGATGCCACAACACTTCCAGCGCTGGGCATGTGGCACCATTATGTACAAGGCACAGGACGCCCACGACGTACACCCCGCGTACACAGGGGTATGCTGTATGAGCGATGGCAGTGAGCGTCAAAAATGCGACCGGGTGGACACCGCATCACACGGATCAGCCACACAGGGCCACTACAAGCACGCCCACCCCCTCGAGGCCCCTGCCAGCGATATCCTGCTGAGTGCTGACCACGTCGCAGACCATGGGATGATGTTTAGATCGCCCCACAAGCGGCAGCAGCGACCAAATTACACGAACGCGCGAGCAAAACTGATAGTAGGTTGGTGAGCGACACCGTAATGCGTGCACGCGCGCACCATGCGTGCACGCGCGCACCTTGATGATCTGCTTGTGCGCCGCAAAGTCGTCCGGGATGGTGGTGATGGCCTTGCCCACGCTGGTGAGCACGTCGTGCGAGACGCCGGTGTTGCGGATGCGGGACAGCTGCGCGGGGGACTTGAAGCCCTCCCAGTGGCTGGCCAGCCAGTCCTTCTTCTGCGGCTTGTAGTCCTGTCAGCGGTACAGCACCACACCCACAGCGTGCCGGCGACCGCGTCACCACGAGACCAAAGCATGCATGCACGCCCACTACACTGGTGAACACGTTTCGCTCATCATGGCGATACCGGCACGCAGATTCCCTCACGGCAACCAACCATTGAAACAGCCATGCCTATTTGGTCAACCAGCCAGGGTAAGGTCCCAGATGCAACATCCAACACCCCACGCGGACAACAGGTTGCTCACACCCAGGCTGCCAGGTGATGGACCGCGGCTGCCAGAACAGCCCTGCTGCACGCAATTGCCTGCACTGTCGCACCTGCACTGTACCACGTACTCTCACACGCGCTGGTCCCTGCATGCGCCACAAGGCCGCGCGGCAAGGCCCCACCAGCACTCACCTTGCTGTTGTCAAACTCGCGGTTCAGCAGCAGCAGCACCTTCTCGTGGATGCCCTGGATCTCCTCCTGCGGTGGTTGTACGGTACGCAGTGGGGGCTCCGACGTCACTGATGTCAATGCATACATACATGTTTTACTGCAAGGGATATGGAATGCACCGCGCTGTACACATTGTGCATTAGCATTCAGGCAAGCACACATGCACACATTGCTCGCACATAAGGCAACATCACAACTGCTCCACGATCAATGCGTGGGTGGGTGTGGGCGCTGTGACAGGCGGGCCATGTCATCATCTCGTTGTCGTTGCACAGTGCACGCTCTGGAGCACGCTGCTCTGCCGCACCTTGCTGAGGCTTCCCTCAGCCAGCAGCTTCTCCACGTACAGCTGGTGGGTGGTCTTGTGCGCCTTGATGATCTTGTACATCAGTGGCTGCGTGAACATGGGCTCGTCGATCTCGTTGTGGCCGTGACGCCTGCACGCACCACCATGCAGCATCGGTCGCTGTCAGTCAGCTGCATTGCTTGGACACTTTGTCGTGCGTTTACAGTAGCATGAAGTGGTGCAAGTGGTTCACCCTAACGCTGCCTGCTTTGTGCTTTCATCTCAGTCAAGCCTGCGAATTTGTCCCCCTTGGCGCCATCCGCGCACCTTCCGGTTCACGTTGCCACACCACCACACTACCATCACCCCATTCCCTGTACATCAGTGCACACACCCCAAGGCCCAATCATCCTACATACCCTGACCAATCCACCCCACCTGTATAACATCGGACAGGTGGCATGGCTGACAACGCACCCCACCTGTAGCACACGATGTCCACCACGACGTCGCCCTTGAACTCCTGCCGGTACTCCGACGCCAGCTTGCACACGCGCACCACGGCCTCGGGGTCGTCGCCGTTGACGTGGAAGATGGGGCAGCTCATGGACTTGGCGACGTCGGTGCAGTACGGCGAGGAGCGCGACTTGCGCGGGTCGGTCGTGAACGCCACCTGCGCCGCGTGAGGAGTTGAGGTGAGGTTGGGCGGTGTGTACGCAGCGGTGTGTTGAAGTTCTTTGGTTCCCGTGGAGCCATGCGGTATGCTTTCCGTGGGGCCGTGCAGTGTGCGTATGGTGGAAGGACGCGCCGGTGCGTACGCCGTGCACCACAGGGGCGTGAGGCGCTGAGCTACGGCCTGAGCGTCGCAGCTACAGCGGCGGTCGCTGCCTTGCCTAACGCCCGAAAACTAGCATGCCCTGCGTGCAAACAATTCTTCCTTTCTTACGCTGGTATTCCTTACGTTGGTACTCCTTACGCTGGCAATCCTTCCTTGCGTACCGAGGTGTAGGACAACGGAAAGGAAGCCGCGTCCCTGCTGTTGCCCTAGCCCTCCACATGCTCGCTGTTCATCATAGCCAATTTATCAACTCAAAATCCTGCCCTCTACAAGCTATTCATTGCTTGCGCTATCTGCTCCCGCCTCCTACCTGGTTGTTGACCACCAGGTGGATGGTGCCGCCCACTGTGTAGTCCGGCAGACCGCTCATGTCCAGCGTCTCGTACACAATGCCCTGGCCGCTGAAGCTGCCGTCTCCGTGCAGCAGGATGGCCAGCGAGCGCGAGTGCTCATGGTCATCGCTGCGGACCAGCGCACACAGGAAAGCAGCGCAGCACGCCGCAACGACACAGTTTGTTATGCCGTTATAAAGCCCAGCCAGGGGGCATTGCCCGGCTTGTATGCAGCCTTGCACACTTGTGCGCCTTCATTGCTGTAAAACAATAGCGACACCGGGCGGTTGGCACCCTCCAGCAACAACCCCTCGCAATCCGCGGCATTTGCCTTGCACATGTGAATGGTCGGAGTTGATTGGCAAGCTTGCTCCGGAGCTACAATGTCAGCAGTCAGCGCTTTTGACAGTCTAGGCGCAATAGTCCCTTGCAGGTATGCGTGGTGCATACGTTAGCCAGCCCACCATATTTAATCACAAGCCACCAAACGCCAACCCCTCCACTCTTTTCTGGCGCGGCCCTCCCTGGTTCCAATCCATCATCACTCACGTGTAGTACTGTTTGGCGCGCGTCTTGCCCAGCACCACCGTGTTTACGGCCTCCAGGTGCGAGGGGTTGGCCACCAGCGACAGGTGCACCATCTTGCCGGAGGACGTGGGCCGGTTGAAGCTGGTGCCCAGGTGGTACTTGACATCACCGCTGCCCGTGTACTCATCCTGCACAGCGGCAGCGGATCACGCAGGCGCAGTGGATGTGAGGCAGATGCGCACACGCGCAAGCGCTCACAGGCATACTGCCGCGGGCCACACATGCACACATGCAAACTTGAGCAGGCTGTAATCATGAATGCAATACCCTTGGCGTCACCGGGAGGAGGTTGCTGGCCGTCACATGCGCATGCGTGCGCATGGTGCTCGTGCTGCTGCCTCACGCATGCGCGCGCTGCTGCTGCAAAAGGCGCATTGTGCTGGCCGGCTGCACCCACCTCGCCCGCGCGGGGCATCTTCCCGCTGAACTCGCTGAAGATTTGCGCCAGCGGCTTGCGCACCACGTTCCCCAGCACGTTCAGGCGGCCTGCAAACGGAAAACACGATCATATCGCATTTGTCCGTCCATGCTCCAGTAACTCAACTCAATGTCTTCAAGTGGACATCATCAGGAAGGACATCCTGACTCATGAACTTGTGCCTTTTGCATGTCCGTGTGACACATATAGGCATGACACGAGACTGGCAGTGCGGACGCCCCTGCCTTATGTCATGAATTTATGATTCTTTCACCAGTGCAAGGGCAGGGACATACGGGGAGCATGCAACTTCTTGTGCTTGCGCGATGCTGCTCAGCATGACGCGGCCGCAGACCAGATCGATGAGGCTGCAGATCAGCATGACGCTGCTGCCTGCCACAGGGCGATCCTGATCACTGTAACTCGGCAACGCAAACATGCCTGACTGTGTCCATCGCTTGGCCGCACGCACCTCTGTGGGGCATGCCCAGCACAATCTCCTTCACACCCAGCTCAGCAGAGGTGTCGATGATCATTTTCATGCCAGGGATAAGGCTCTCCGCGCCCTCCAGGCCAAAGCGCTTGGCTGCTGTGTACTTGTTGGCCAGGAACGTCTCAAACATATCGCTCCAGGCCAGGCGGTCCAGCACCTGGGTCTTCTCCGCCTTGGTCAGGCGATACTGTTGGTAGCCACACACCAAGCCACAACGTGTATCAGGAAGTGCACTGAAAGCCATGCACACAGTTGCGTCTCGGGCCCCTCTTCAGCCCTGGCAAACAGCCCCGCTGTGCAAGAACAAGCAGATGTAGGCCTGGCGGTAGCTGCTGAATTACAGCGCAAGCCTCAACTCGCCAATCGAACATGTTGCAGAGATCAGGGCCTACTGGATCGGCCTGCTCCACTGCCCTCCGAAACCAGGCACTCACAGGGTCAATCGTCTCGATGCGCTCCCTAATCCAGTTGCACTTGTCGCGCTCTGGGATGTGCATGTACTGCAGTTAGCACAAGGTGACGCACAGCAAGCAAATCCCTCTCAGTTTCACCGACGCGCAACATGGTTGTGAGCCGCCAGCACAGATGGCATCAGCAAGGGTTGACAAACAGCGGTGACCAAGCCGGTAATTGACAGGTAGGACTGCAGGCCCAGCACAAACATATAACGTGCAAAGGCTGTACCTCAAAGCCGATTGAGCCGCAGTAGGTCTCCTTCAGGCGTGTCAAGATTTCGCGCAACGTGCGCGTGGGACGGCCCTCTGCCAAGAAACCTTTTTGGTTCCAATTGCCGATGAAAAACCTGCAGGTTAGAGCCACAACACGGGCTGTTTCGTCACAAGCAGGAGATCCCCAAACGGGCAACTGGACGTAAACGCACTGCGTGTCCTCGGCGGGACAGGCCACGTGCTCACTCGCGATCGAGGTCCTCATCACTGAAACCCCAGTAGTGAGGGTCCAGCTCGTGAGGAGGAGGATGGCCTTCCTGTCCCAATGGGTCCAGCTTTGCATTGTAGTGGCCCATGACCTGTGGCAAAGTTGTCACACAGACGTTGACCAGCGTGGACCTTGCTGGCTGACGACGCAACCCACACCAACAACACAAGAGCAATACCACGTGCTTGCTGCGCTGTACCTGATAGGCACGAACCATCAACAGCAGGCTCATGCTCTCGTGGATGGTCTGGTTCGAAATCGCAGCGGCGGTGAACGGCGACATGCCAGTCTTGCCACCCTCAAACGCATGGAACGCCTCTGCCATCTGCTCGCCGGAGACGCCATGGTCTGCAGTGCCACAGCAATGCTGTCAGAAGAACGGTGGTGCTGAGGTAGCAGTGCACTTGACAAAACACACGCAAGCCATGACCACAAAGTGCACCACGACACAAGTAACCAACTGCAGACGTGCCGCACCAAGGTTCTTGAAGAAACTGGCCCAAGAGCGGTCTACACTTCCAGGGTCCTTGTGGTATTTTTCCTCCAGCTCCTCCAGGTAAGAAACGCTGGTTCCATCGTTAAACGAGTCCTTGAGTTTTGCAATCGGCACTGGCTTCGGGGCTGCAGGTTCCAGCCCACTGGCCGAAGTCTGAAGCATACGCGACCAACGGACTGAATACACCAAGCCCTGCAGGCCCTGCTGCTCGAGCAGGCGCCTGCCGCAGGCGAGGAGTGACATGGCTGAAGGCCGCTGTCAAGCCGTTTGGGGGTTCCGGTGTATGAAGTGTTTGTGCCTGTCTGCCTCTCGAGTGACGTGAGACGTCGTTGCTGCTTTCCGTAGCTCAGCAAGAATCTCTACGCACGTCTAGCAAGCGACACAAGACTGTTCAGCGAACAAGGTCTCCTGGTAAGGAATGGTCATGAGGTGACTATCAACATACACTGACTATAGTCACTGCTTGAACATCATTGACCGACCAACATCAAGGTC
>BDDA01000579.1:3151-26941 GCA_001662385.1 Chlamydomonas asymmetrica
CGCCACCAGCGGTCGCAGTCCGCCGCCATCACCTCGGCGTCAATCTCCGTGAAGGGCCCGTCCATCCACTCCGGCAGGCACCTGGCGGGTAGGTAAATAGGTAGGTGATGATGATGCCATGAGCAGCACAGGAGCTGTTGTGAGCAACATGATCCTGGTTGCAGTACCGGTATTCCTGAGGGTTTGCTTGGTGAGAGAGGTTGAAAGGGCTTGATATCCTAGCCTGACCATGATCACAGGTTCGAATGTGACTGCCCCGCAACTAACAGGCGCAGAGCCCGACAGAGGCCTCCGAACATCCAGTACCAATACCAGTACCAGCGCGCCACAGACCCAGCAGGATCCCCTTTGGGGGGGGGCAGCCTAGGGGGGGGGCCCCACGGAGAGGGCCCACCCGCCACCCACCTGGCGAACTCGGAGCAGGTCTTCCACATGTCCGCATAGGGCTGGAACTGCTTGGCGATCTCGCTTATGGCCGCGTCCGCTACCTCAGTGCGCGGCAGCAGGAAGATCTCTTCGCGCGCCGCGTACAGGTCCGCCAGCCGCCGCGCCTCCTCCAGCCGCCCCTCAATGTCCATCACGGCGGCCATGCGGTCATCCACCTGCGAGGCAGGCAACAGCATAGCGCGTGCGTGCGTGATGTGTGTGCCGCAGGCAGGCAGTAAGCTGACGAGCGCAACGGGTGGTGGTGCCGTCGTGAGCAAGTTATCGTTTGCTGCGGGCGAGTGAGCACCACCATGCACAACATTTATTTTTTGACGGGAACTGTTACAGGCTAGGACACCGCTCCCAAGGCAGGCGGTGACAGGACAGCACGAGGCTGATCCCCTGGGACCCGGAAACCCGGCCGGGACAAGGACAGGGACAACGACACAAGAAAGGCAAGGAAAGCGAGCAAGGCCAACACAGGAGGCACAAGCAAGCAAGCCAACAGGCGTTCACGCCCAAGAAGCGGAGGGCTAAGCACCTCCCAGTCCACACCCCACCAACGAGGGAGACCCCACACACCCACATGCAGCACACACCGGCGGCACTCAGCTTCCGCCGTGTCCAGGCGGCCACCCCAGAACAGCTGAGACGAGCGCACACCTGTGCCCCGCCATCAGCTCCGAGGGACCAAACACCTGAAACACCACCTAGGCCAGCCTAAGACGGAGCCGCCACTGGATGCGACGCTGAGAGCGACATACCTGCTTGAGGTCGCCCAGGCCCACGAAGCGGTCCACCTCCGCCTGCAGCCCGCTGAGGTCAGCCGCCAGGGACGCCTGGTCGGTACGCAGAGAGGACATGTAGCGGCCCCGGTGGCGCGCCAGCGCAGCACGCACCTGCAGGCAGAAGCAACCACTCGGTGGCGTCAGTGGGGTGCAACGACGTAAGACCACAATGTCCAACGCGGGAATGCCAACATGCGGTATCGCGGCTGTTGTCATGGGCCAAGAGAGCCGTATGGCTGTTTAAACCATATGTACGCCTCGCACAAGCGCCAGAACCACCCCCCAGCCCCCACCCATCAGGCCATCACCCACAACGCCACAACATGTGCCTCACTCACCTCATCCAGCTCCGCCGCCAGGTCCAGCGGCCAGCGCTGCAGGCGCCAGAACAGCTCAAACGGCTCAGGCGCCAGCGCCCGCTGAGCGCCGTGCAGCACCGCCGCCACGCGCCGCGCCGCCGTGATGCGGTCCGCAAACTCGTCCAGCCGCCCATCCACGCCGGCCACAAACTTCTCCAACGCATCCATCGCCTCGGGCGTCTCAGGCGGCTGTGGAAGATACAGCACAGCATGGCACAGCATGGCCGGCTGAATCAAACGGCATTTCAGTCGGCACGATACTGGCGTTGACGTGCGCCTCGTGTGCACGCGCATGAGCAGTTGTGCCACATCTTCATCAATCAACAGTCAGCTCGTCGGTCAGTCTCATCAGCCTCATCAGCCGCTCAGCACCCACCTCATGCATGTGTGCCACGATTCCCTCCAGCTCCTCCACCATGGCGGAGTTGTCGGCGTGCCACGTCTCCGCCACCCACCCCACCAGCGCCTGCCGCAGCGCCAGAGCACGCTCGGACAGCCACGAGCGCGCACCACGCGCGTCCACCTGCGGCGGCAGTAGTAGGGGCACACAGCAGGATGGATGGATGGATGGCAGCATGTGATTAAGGGTTAAGGATTGTAGCGTTTCAGGGTGTAGGGTTTACAGTCTTTACACCGTACATGTTATGTTATGTTACATCAGGAGCGTGTTGGCCACACGGCCCATGCTCCCCCCAGTCTTTACACCGTACAACGCGTTACCCTCGTGAGCAGTTTTCAGAAAGACAGCGCACACACGCACGCATGCACACATGCGTGAGGGATAGCAAGCAAGAAAGCCCCCGCCGTTGCAGTCCCTGCCTGCCTGCCTGTGGTTGCCTGAAAAAACACTCGCTCGCGCTCCCGCCCGCCCGCCCGCACACCCGCGGTCTGGGTCTCACCTGGATGAGCCTGAACGCCACCACGCCCTCACACGTGTCCACCACCGCCGCCGCCACCGCCGCCAGCCGACCAATCTCCTCCTCAGTCTCCTCCAAGCTGTGCCCGCCGTCCGCCCAGCCCGCCACGTAGCCCGCCTGCTCCGCCTCGACCAGCCACTGGAAGCGAGAGAACGCCGCCGCCAGCGCCGCCGGGGCCTCCGCGTTGCGGCGGATCACCTCCCTGATGGCCTCGCGCCCCTCCACAGCGGCGGGCTCGTCCAGCTGCACGCTGGGCAGGCGCAGCTCTGCGTTCATGTTGATGACCTTGACGGAGATGTCGTCGACGGCGTGCGTGGCGAGGAGCATGTCGTCAAAGGTCTCCACCATGCCCTCCTCCACCTCCGCCAGCGAGGGCGTGAGCTTGATGGCGCCGTCAATCACCTCCAGGGAGAGCTGGAACAGCGGCGGCGGCGAGAACGACCACAAGTCGTCGCCCCAGTGCGCGCCGATCGCGCCCGGGTGAGCGCGACGCGTCCAGTCGTTGGCGCGCTCCGGGCCGTCGGCGCTCGCGGGTGGCGGCGGCGGGGGCGGCTGGCCAGCCCAGCCGGCGGGTTTCTGGGTGGCGGGGTAGCCGGCTGCTGCGGCGGGGCTGCCGGGCTGCACGTCGTACTGCGCCCAGAAGGCGACATACTGCGAGATCGAGCTGAGCACCGCGGTACGCAGCTGGTCGGCCATGGCCATCGACAGCATCTTGATGAAGCGCAGGACCGCAGCCTGGTCCAGGCGCCGCGCGGGCGCCGTTTGCAGGCCGCCGTCGAGGCCGCCGGTCCCGCTGGCTTGCGGGTGCAGCGCGTCTGCGGCGGCGGCCAGCAGCGCGTCTGCGCCCTCGCCGCTACCAAGGTCGAAGGCGGCGGCATCGTTGTCCCAGCCGGTGAGCACTCGCTCGACGATGGAGATGACCTTGACGGTCCAGTCGTTGGAGAGGAGCTCAGCGGCCGCGTCCATGTGTGCGTTCTGCAGCGCCAGGAACTCAAACAGCCTGGCGGGCTGCGGCAGGCCGCCCAGATCCGTCACCACCAGCGACAGCCCGCCCATGTGGAGGTCGTGGTAGAACGCCTGCAGAGCAAGCAGCAAATCCCGTGACGCCAGTGTGCTGGTCGCCGCGACATCCGCCAGCAGCAGGAGGAAGGGCTCTAGGGGCGTGTCGGCCGCCTCCGTCGGCTCGCCACTGCCGGCCACGCCTGTAATTTCTCTGCCCGCGGGCAGCAGGCGCAGGTTGACGCAGCCCTCGGGCGGCACCGGCAGCTTGCCGAGCCGCACCGGCTGCACGTTGGCGGCGGAGAGGTGCGCGAGGCCGTCAGCCGTCAGGAACGCCTGATCGGTCACGGCGGCGTTCACCGCAAACTTGTAGTTGACGCGGAAGTCCTCAAAGTGGCGGGCCACGTCGGCCGGCGCCGGCGGCGCGGCTTTGCTGCCGCCGAGGCGCGCCACAATGCGGCGCTTGAAGCGGTCGTCCAGTATGTCGGGGTTGCGGAAGGGCTGTCGTGAGACGTACTCGCTGTAGCGCCCCTCACGCTCCGTCTGCAAGCAGGCGTGCGACACATGCGTGTTTGTGGGTGAGTGGGTGTGTCAGAAAGAGGCGCCTGTGGGGCTATTGGCGTGCAGCTGTGGGGCCATGCAGTGTGCACATGCGCATGCGTAAGGAGAGACACTGCAACTGAGGAATTCAAGTTGTTTGGGCTGGCTGACGGCTGCCACACGACGAACAGCAGTCTGATGGTCTGAAACGGTGGCGTGCATTTGTGGGTGTGCATGCATGCTGGCGTTACGTTGCGTGCCCATTGCGCCAGAAAGCGTTTGTGCCGACCAGTGATTCGCCCCGCCCGACCGCCCCGGGGTGCACATTATGGCACGATCGCTGGTGCCGCTGTTACTGCTGCTGCTGCTGTGCTGCTGGCGCCGCTGCTCGTGCTTGTCATTCCACTGTTGCTGCTGCTGCTGCTGCCTGCTGCTGCTGCATCTCCACAATGCTCCTGCTGTCAGTGATGATCCTGCTGTGCAGCGCTTCTGGGGCTGTTGTTGTTGCTGCTGCCGCTGTGGCTGCCGCCGCCCGCTGGCATCGCACCCACACGCCACGCGCCCTGCTGGCCCGCCCACTCCGCGCCGCCGCCGTCTGCCTCCATAAGCCTTACCCACTTACGCACTCACTCACGCATGCCGCCGCTGATGTGGGTGATCCTTGGTCGCTAGCCACGCACACGCAGCTGGTGCCGCTGACACTTCTGCTCTTGCTGCCTCTGCTGCTGCCGTTTACACCTTACCACCACCTTACCACCGAACGCATGCACGGTCCCCACTAGCAAGCCGTCACCCCTATCTTACGTGCACGCAGCTTATCAGGCGGTGTCCTCTTGCCCGCTCACCTCCTCCCTCCGGCGCCGCGCCTGGCGCAGCCTGAACCTGAACGCCAGCTTGCTCTCGTCCTTGAACAGCAGGTTGAGGCGCTTGACCCACTTGGTCTTGCCGGTGGCCACCCAGCGCACCTCGTACACGTCCTGGGCCCTGCGCTCACTCATACGGGTGCACACACACACAATGCATGACAATACAATACAACACGCGTGACGGTGCATGTGAAGGATTGGGGGTACGACCGTCATGCCATGCGCCCGGATGATGCGCACGTGTGTTGCACATACATATATGTGAGAGTGTGTGGTTCAGCACAGCGCGAGTGCAAGGATGGTGGCCAAGGTGTGTGCACGTTGGTGTACGGTACGTAGCAGCGGCGTCCAGGTTGGCAGGCATGCAGGTGCACAGATTGACGGCAAGATAAGGTGGACTTCATGCACAGGCGTGCGTGCTGCGCCGGACTGTGCTGCTGGTTCTGGCAGCTGCTGCCACACGCTTCTGCTGGCACGCACAGGCGTGTTCACGCATGACTGCATCCCAGCAGTCCTTAGTCCCCCTTGGGGGGTAATGCGCTGTGTCACTCGTGTATGTGTTTCGGAGCAGCTGGTAATCCGCACTGCCTCGTCCTGTACGCGCCACGCACGCGCTGACGCGCGCACCTGTCGTACGCCAGCACGCGGCAGGGCGTCCAGGTGAAAACGCCCTGAGGGTCGTAATAGCGGCTGAAGCCCGGCACGCCCGCCTCGCCGTCCGCTCCTGCTGCTGCTGCCGCCGCTGCCAGGCGCTGCTCTGGCGGCACCAGCTCCAGCTCGGGGCTGTCAAAATACTCCAGGGGGAGGCTGGTGCTGGTGCGCACGGGAAGCTGCCCGGTGCGCGGCCGCAGGCTCACCCCTAGCTGCTCGTCTGAGGGCGGCACCCAGCCCAGCGGGTGCGTCGCGCCGCTCGGTGCCGACGCCTCGCCGTCGACGAAATCGTCGATGCTGTGCAGCTCCGGGGCGCGGGGAGGGAAGGTGTCCGAGGCCTGGGGGTCGTAGTAGTGTTCGGTGCTGGGGGCTGGGCGCTGCTGCGGGGCTGGGGGCGGGGGCGGGCTGCCGGTGGTGATGGGCGCGGGGGGCCTGGGAGGGAGCTTGAACCCGGGAGGCAACGATCCTGCAGCGGCGGACACCGTGACACCGCCCCCGCAGTCATTATAGGTCCACAACTGCAAGACTCAGAAGCACGTGGATGCCTCGCTGGTCTGACAAGCAGCCATTGCAAGCCTTGGGTGTTCTCTATTGCATTCATATGCACCATGTGCCGTGCATGCGCAATTGGGCATGGACTCGAAGCTGGGGCCATGTATGAGCTACGCCCAGGCATTACCTCGAGTTGGCGAGTAGGTTGACTTTGAGCTCCTGTTTGCAACCAGCGCGTTCCCTGACTGGACCGCTGCATCGAACAACGCTTTTGGCACCTTGACCTGTGCAGTGAGGAAAGGCAACGTATGTGCCATGCACTAAAAACCTGCCTGCACTTGAGACACACAAGTGGTGGTTTCACGCTGCTGTGCAAGTTCTGAACCCCTGGACAAGTTGCAGCGTCTGCATTGCTCTGTGCAACTGACCTGGACGACGGCGGGAATCTGCGCTTTGCTTTCAAGTGTAGACTTCAAAGGCCTGCGTATTACACTCAATTGCAGCTTGTGAGAAGCATATGTGCGCATCCTGACCAGTACGCGTGGCGCCAAAACGAAGGAAATGTGCCGCCCGTGAATGCATGTGCACATACCTCTTCGCCATGCCGGTCCCATTTGCTCCTTCGTCCCAGTCCATGCTTGCTGTCCTGTTACGGCTTTCGCCAGCGGCTGCTTCCTTGCTATTGTTTCATTTGCTTGCTGGGATTCGAGAAAACACGTGCAGATATTGAACTTGCAGATACGAGAACTAAGCTACCGTGCAGTATCATAAACTTGAAGTTTGTATGTGTGCATACGCGTGCAACCGTGAGCTGCCCTGCAAAGTCAAGGCGTATGTATTGCCTGGGCGTATGGGATTGGCCCGGGTGTGGCCTTAGCGCAAATACATCCAGTCCTGATAACACACAACAAAATGGACACACGCTTTTGCGATGTATGTACTTTACTCACGAACTTGTCTGGCAACCATCGCTCATGGCCATATCCAGAATCAACAATTACGTGTTTCGAGCTCGTTGTGTTGTCAAGGAGACTTAAGCAGCGTAGCAGCGGCTGTGCAAACCATACAAACCTGTGAAATACTTGCATAATTTGCACGTTGATGCGCACAAGATGCACCAACAGAGGTTTCAAGATTGGGCGACAGCAGTGGACCGAAGCCTGGGAGCAGGGAGCCTGCCTCCAGAGCAGCTCACACCAATCCAATCCCAGCTGCTAAAGAAGTCAGCTTGCAAGATCCTCACGGTCACGTTGCAACAGCGGCTTCGCTCAGCATGCGTGCCGTGTGCTGAGCGTGCACTTCGTGCACAGCATGGCAGCGTGTCAACGGAGTTGGGCCGTGCGGTTTCCAAAAGAGTCAGACTGACGCATGCCATCGTGAACACGCTACCTTTGACAGCTTGCCTTCCTCGAACATGCCAGAATCTTGTCGTGTGCGCATCAGTGAGACGCCTCGGCCATCCGTTTCGTATCGGAAGACACAGAAAAGGCAGGCATCAAGCACCGTGTTAGAATGTATGCGTTCTTATTTCTGTACTAAGAGCAACTAGTCCTGAACTAACACCCTGCGTGCCACAATGCTGCCGCTTACCAGTGCTGCAAATGGCAGCGGGGACCAACCCGTTGCCTCCACCTCTGACAGCAACATTATAAAAGAGGGAGACTTGGTCATCGTGTACGAAAATAGTTTCTCCATGAAGAGCGTGTATGTGGACTCTAAAACCCGCTATGAGTGCCGCTTTGGGTCCTTCAAGCAAGACGTAAGCCCAACCAGAGGCCACCCGCACCGTCATAAACATCAGAACTGCACCGAAAGCCTTTTCAGCTCGTGCATGTCTTCTGCTTGCAGCAAGCACACAGTTTGAGCCTGTATGTTTGTGCGTTCCGGCTGACGGCTGCCGTCGGCGTCGCTTGCTGGTGTCGCAGTTGTGGATCGGGAAGCCCTTCGGCTCCAAGGTGTATGCTCAGAGTGGTCAGAAGCGTGGCTTTGTGTTCCTTCTCAAGCCCAACCCGGAGCTCTGGACGCAGGCAAGCGCACTGCTGTAACGTGTTTTGCTGCACATAACGCTTTCAGTGCAGGCAGGCGTAGTCAACAGCACTTTCTCGGCAAGGAACTATCTTTATGGGCCTTAGGCGAACACTTATCATGCTTTGCCCTGCAGGTGCTGCGCCACCGCACGCAAATCCTGTACATAGCGGACATCTCCGTCGTATGCCTGCAGCTGGACCTTGCTCCGGGGTGTGTCGTCTTGGAGAGCGGCACTGGCAGCGGCAGCTTGACACACTCGCTGGCCCGTGCGGTGGCGCCCACAGGCCACGTGCACACGTTTGAGTTCCACCCGGAGCGCGCAGGTGCGGCGCTGGGAGCGACGGAGCGCTTGCCTGCCTCAACGCGTGCAGTCAGCTGCCTTCCTGCAACTCACCTCTGTTATGTAGGAACAAATCCATAGCATACGATGTTGAGGTGCACCTTGAAGTGCTTTTGGGAACCTTCCCACCGTCCCATGCTACTGCCCCTCGCACACATAACCGGTGCTGGTGTTGGAAGCCTACACCTTGTCCATCGCGCCCCCCCTGCAGAGGAGGCAGCCAAGGAGTTTGCGGCCAATGGGCTGTCAAAAGTCATCACCGTGCAGCAGCGCAACATAGAGGAGCAGGGCTTCCCCGAGGCGCTGGCGGGCGTAGCGGACGGTGTGTTCCTGGACCTGCCAGGGCCCCACAAGGTCGTGCCCTCAGCACACCGCTCGCTCAAGCCAGACGGCAGGTTTGTGCATGCGCTCATAGGTTGACATCATGAAAGCCATTAGGCAGCAATGGATCGTGCCAGCACTGGCGTGTGCCTCACATGCGTGCAAAATGGCGACGCATTCGCAGTGCCAAAGCAAATGGTGATGCTGCATGGTGCATGGTGCATGCCTGCACTGCGTGCACCGGCTCCACCATGCGTCGTTGGACGATTTAGTGCTTTGGCTGTGGGCTGCAGGGTCATCAGACTCATCACATGTCGTGTACCCGTGTGCTACGTGTGCTCATGTGCGGCCTCTCGCGCGCAGGTTCTGTTCGTTCAGCCCCTGCATTGAGCAGGTGCAGCGCACGTGTGAGGCGCTGTCCGTGGCTGGCTTTGTGGACATGGTGACGTACGAGGTGCTGCTGCGTGCGTACGAGGTGCACTCGGAGCAGCTGGACGTGGCCATGGAGTCTAAGCACGCGATGGGGGGAAACAATGGCGGGGGCGGCGGCTGGGCGCCTATCGGCGGCTTCCGGCGGCCGCAGCTGCCGGCGAAGCGCAACCGTTCGTGGGAGGGGAAAGAGGATGGTGAGGAGGGGAAAGAGGAAGGCCAGGAGGGGAAAGAGAGCGAAGCGCAGGCGACGGCACCTGCTGGCGCTCAAGGCGAGGAGCAGCCCGCCCGGCAGCAGCAGGAGCAGCAGCAGGAGGCCACAGCTGCTGCAGCAGGCGGCGACGCAGACATGCAACCTGCGGACACGCCTGAGGTGGCGCCATCAGAGCCTCAGCAGCAGGATGCTACAAGAGCACCTGCATCAGCAGCAGGCGGGGAAGCAGGCAGCACATCTGGGGGGCAAAACGACAAGCCCGCTGCTGGTGGCAGCAGGGCCGTCGCTGCTGCAGCGCCATCAGCGCAGCCGGTTGCAGCGCCAGCAGCGCGTGGTGGCGCGGAGTCGTTAGCGTCTCTGCTACTGCCCCAGCGGGCACCCATGGTGTGTGCACGGCCCATGATGGATGCGAAGGGGCATACGGGCTACCTCACCTTTGCACGCAAGTTTGTGGGCGTTGTGGCAGCTTAAAGGGAACTCTGGGGTGCCGCGCAGCCGCCAAAACCGCTGGTGCTGCATTGCTGGGTGCAAGGTGTAGGGTTTTCAATGCATTTTGTCTCAGACTTTCTTTTTTCAGACCTGTTGCCTGCCTCCGGCCGTGGACAGTTGGGTGTGCGATATGATTAAATCTATTCAGTGTCTGTGCGTGAGCTTGCATGGCAGGCATACCGTGTTGATGACGCGGCCGGTGGCTGCTGCTGCAAGCCTGGCATCACACTGCGCACAGGTCACGCTTCCGTGCGTCTGTCGTATGAGCACGGTGAGACAGGAACATGACCCTCCATGCCTGCTTTGCTGGGGCCTGCCGCTGGCCAGCAAGCACAATGTAAAGAACAAACACCACAATAAGAGGGCTGCATCAGCACAATGTGCTGTCGGTATCGCACGGTGGTTGCGCAGCTAGCATGTGCGGGGCATCATACCTCGCGTCCATACATCGGTTATGTATGTGCGTTACGGCCTTGTGATGGCGGACGTAGCCGCATCAACACGACAGCCTGGTAGGGTTTGCTGCACAGGTCCATCCTGCAACCGCTCAGCTGTGCAGCTGTGGTTGTAGCGGAGGTTGTGTTATTTGTGTATCATTCATTGTGAGCACTGATGAGGTGCCATGCATGGCTATTGAGGCCCACATGTGCATCGGCAGCGTTACTGAGCATAGGGCAGTGCGGTGCGGTGCAAAAGTGCCCCGCCATCGGAAGCGAGAGCAGGGACGCCGTCTAGCAGGACAATACGCTGCGCCGGGATGTGCATGTTACTGTGGGAGCTGAGAACCCTCTCCTTCAGCAAAATGCATGCATGCAATGCAGCGGGACGACCCTAGACACTGGGTCGTCCCGCTGAAACTGCGATGAAGGGACGCGGAGAGTGCGAGGCGGATGAGGCGGGGGGATGTACAGTTGTGCAGCCGACGTACAGCTTAGCCAGACAGCTCTTAATATTATCAGTATCCGGCCGTTTCACCATGCCCCACAGGAGCTTGGAAGCCCCACCAGGTGAGGGCTGCGGTGCAGTGTTATGCATGGCGCACGCATATCGTTGCGCAACACAGGAGGCACTGAGCACTTGGGCCAGCCACAAGCGCGTTGCAAGTTGATGGGTGTCACTGACATGCATTCGGCGCTCACGTGGAGCCAGGACGCTGTCAGGCTGTTGGGTGATTAAACGGTAAACGCTGGTTGCTGGTTACTGCTGCAATCCACCACCACCACCCACCAGTCCACCACCATGCCCCTAGTAGCCGCTGTCACCCTTCCACCCTCTGAACACGACGACCCACCATTTGAGCCCGGGAATGGATAACAGTAGAAGCACATGCTTGCTGGCGTATTAACAGGGATCTTTGGTTCTGCCCCGGGTGTTGTTGCGCCACCAGACTAGCTCAGCACAGTCAACGAGGGGGGGGGGGGATATGAAGTGAGGTTGGGGTTGATTTGGCCTGCCTCAGCACCTCAGCCAAACCAAACTGCTGTGCAGCCGGCCCATCTTTATGGTGCTGGCTGGCAACCCGTTGCGGCCCTGTCGCTGACGCCTGCCTGGTCAATCGCATGCGCTTTGCATTATCGATGCACTGGGTGGCACAATGTATGCGTGGCTGGCCACCCATGCGGCAGCCTAACAGCCTCATAATAGTGGACAGCTGCACGTGTGTCAAAAGCATTTACTCACGAGGGGCCGTGCAGCGGCGTCCATCAGCGCATGCTCCTGCCAGGCGTTACCGGCGCATCCCACTACTGGCACCATGAATCACCCATTCACAACAGCGCGGACATGCATGCATGCATGCCACAGCCAGTGCGCGCTTGTGCGTCAGAAAGAGGCGCCCGTGGTGCTATGCAGTGTAATTCCTGTGGGGCCACATGCGTAAGGACAGAGACGGCGCCTGACGATGGCGACCGAGGTACGTGGGCTGTTCTGGCGGTTGCCGCAAAGCAAGCAACGGACTGATGACCTCAAAGGGTGGAAGTGGTAACCAGGGTGTGCCGGTGAAGGTGTGTTTGTGTGCATGAAGGGTTGCTGGGCTGCTTTGTTCAGGCGCTGTACCACCATGCACTGTGCAAAGCATGCATGGAATGGCCCATGCGAGGTTCATTCGGACAGCTTCTCTTTACCCTTCTCTTTGCGTGATTACACACAACATCCAAATCTGCGTACCCATGTCACTACCATATTAACAATCAACACCAAACAGAAACGCCTGGTAGGTGCATGCGTGGATCAATGGGTGCAGGCGGTATGCACATGCAGCATGGCATCATGCATTGCATTGCTGTGCAGGTAGCACATGCAGGATTCGTTTCGTGCACGGTACCATTGTGTTGCTTGGGGCAGCCGCCAAGGCAACTCAGACACCTCATCATTGCCAGGTGCAAGCACTATCTACGGTACTGTATGCCCATAATACACACCGCACGGGCCCACAGTAATCTGACGTTCAGCCAGCGTGCCGACGTGTTGTGTGAGCTGGGGCCTGGCTGCCGGCGCTGTCCCTGGGTTGCAGCTGTTGTTTGCCCTGCCGCCCGCCCTCGCTGCTCCTTGCCCTCGTGTGTGAGCGTGTTGGCGCTAGGTGTGTGGGTGTTGCTCCTGTCCTGCCCTGTGCTTGCCTCCTCAGGAGCAGGTGGCCTTGTTGCTGTGCTGCAGTTCCCATGCGTCCGCCTCGGGTGTATGGGAACACCACCTGTAAACCTACTCAGTCAGTCAATCTGACAATAACACGCGGCGCGCCTGTGCATGGAGACCACCCACCTCGGCCGTGCACCGATCGCTCTGCATCTACCCTCGCTGGCGCACGCACATGCTGCTTGCTTCGGCCCGGCATGCACAGCTGTGCCACGCATGACAGCGAGCGCGATGATGCCGCAGATGCGATGCAAAGGATGCTGAATCACACGCGCCCCATGGATACACGGTTGCTTAATACATAAATGAGCTGTATCACGCAACCCTGCATGATGCAGATGTGCACTGAGCCCCTGCGGCTCTTCGGCACGCCATGTGCCTAGGCTTTTCAGCCGGTCTCTTTTCTCTCTACAGCGTGTTGGCAAGAGCGCAATGGCTGCGGGTATAAACCAAGGAAGCTGGTCGTGACTTACGAAGCTTGTGTGAGTGAGCGAGGTCACAGAAGATCGCATGGACGCTGCTGAATCGCTTTGCAGGTCAACGCTGAAAATATCAGCTTTGCGGCTATCAACATGCGGTGTATCCAGGCCGCTGATTCACACATACACATGCCTCCAGGGTGGCCTCCTGTCACTCCCTACCGGTCCCTCTCCGCCACGCACGGTAAATCGCTCGCTAGCTCTCACAGTCTCAGGTTGCCCATATGTCGCCAGGACGGTCGGGCCACGTTCCAGTGCCACTGGCTGGGCGGCGTGGTGGAGGTGATGGACCTGGCTGAGCTGAATGCAAGTGAGGGCGGGGAACGTACGCTTCGCTGGCGAGCTAGAGCAAGCACTCACAACCGCGTATTTGGCACATCAGCTGCATGTCAGCATTGCAAAGCGCCATGATCGCGCCTAGTTTCAAAGCCATGCCTTCACGTGTGGCTGCACGTCGTGTGCAACTGCAGCGCATGATGTTACACATGCACACAGGCTTGGTGCTCGCTTGATAGGCACAGTATGCAGGCTGTTGGCTACAAGCGGCAGCATGGACCACATCATTTGTGTGTCGCATTGTAGCGACCCGTTAGGTTCCGGTGTCGATATGGGTTACGCTGACGGGAAACCGTGCCGTTGGGTTACGCTGCTTTACTTATGCTTGCTTTGGGCTGAAACACTTGCCAGAGCTTCTAGGCTTTTGGCTGCTGGTGGTTGCTCTTGTGCATCATTGAGGTGCTGGCCTGGTTTCGGCGGTGTGCCTGAGCATTGGCAGCTTGGCTTGCTTTCAGTGGTTCAACTTGGTTTTCAGGACGCAAGGCAAATGTTTGTGCTAACTGAGATAGTTCTCCTTTTGAGCTAGGCGGCTTTGCTTGCAGTAATGTGCTCACATTTGTGCTTGGTCTCGGATGATGGACAGTTCCGGAAGTGTGAGTGACCAGCCTGTGGTCACCCTGCTCTGGTGTCACCTTGAGTATTATTCTGTATTGTTCCATTGTACTGCGCTAGGTTGCTTTGCTATTGCTATATAAGCACCGGCGTGACCTGCTAGAGGCACGCCAGGCAGGCGCTCTGCTGCTGCTGCTAGTAACGTCGTTACGCTGCCATTCGAGCTCTTCCACTGGGGTTGAAGTGTACCTTACCCCACGGTGTCCTGTAGGCGGTTTCCTGCAGTAAGTGAGTGACTGGGCCAGGCTGGTTTGCCTGCAGTCATTGCGCTGTTGAGTCATTGGCAGTTCAGCTGTTGCTTCCCCCGCGCATCGCAGACAGCACGCATTACTCGCTGCTGATCTTGGTTGAATTGATGTTCGCTTTGTAATAACCGGTTTGATACTACCCTGGGCTCGGTCTCTCTCTCTCAGCACCCGGCGTGTCGATACTACTCCATCGGCAACCAGACCCCCGCGGATTCCCTGTTCGGCACAAGACGACGTGCTGAATGAGGCTCGAGAAAGCTGGAGTTGCTTGCTGATGATACTCCAGGCAATTCTCCAGGCCACCATCGCGCGCGAGCGAGGCGAATGCACCACCAAGCAAGGATGCACATAATTATGCACATCTACTGAACGAAGAGTGCTTCTGCTGGAGCCCCAAGACCGAAGATCGTCTTGCCCCTAGGAGCGTCTCGACCACCCACTGCTGGAGTCACCATCAGCAGCTGCAAGCCGGGTCACCGTGCGCCCGGAGCTGGTCAGATGAGTTTCCTCTTCTGGTGCTGTATGTGCTGCGTGCTGCCTGATGGACCTCCCAAGGAGGGCCAGGACCTTCAGTGATCCAATCCCAATACGGCTGCCTCTCACCAACGATTCTTTGAGGCAACCGGAAGCAATGAGCGCTGTATGCGCATCTATCCACCCATGATAACTGCCCAAAGTGGCATGTGTGCGAATGGGCGCTTCTGGGAACGTCATTACAATCCCAGAACATAACAGCAGATTGGAACACAGGCTTGTGGACAGGCCCTAGACGATTGTGCACATTTGCGTGTCGGTGTTCGCATGGCGCGATGCGTTGTTTGAGGCTACGTGCAAGGTGCTTGCTTGGTGTAGGTCACTTGGATGCCCAAGGGGGTGGGTCTTATGCGCACAGTGCGCGCTATGTCTGGGCCAGCATGACCAGATGTTCCACGCCATGAGCTGGTCAACACAGCATGTTTAATGGCAGCCAGGCCAGTGTGCACATGTGGCACATCCTTGTCGGACTGAACTATCTCTCACTTTCGCCATGCCGATGTAGCGCTTCTTGCCAACGACCCCCTGCCCGCAAATTCGCCCCGTCGTTGCGGCGCTCTATTTACGCTAGCCTGATAATGCCTTATCTCTTGCTCTTTGGTACCATTCGTTGGGTCATACCGCACCCGAATTGACACGGGCAGGGCGGGTGCTTGCGCGCCTATTGCATGACGCGCTTCACCTTTCTTGTTTCTGAGTGCTTCCGCAGTGGGTTCGCTCGTGCATGACAACTGGCCGTCCGGCATTTGTCAGGAGGGAAGACCACCCACTGCGCCACACTCCCTGGGACGCCGCTTGGCTCACTCACCCCGCCACACCCAAACAAAAAAACACACAGCAATCTTGTGGCCGGCTAGCTTTCAGGTCTATTTGCTTACTTTGTTGCATGCGCCAATTCGTTGCGTTGCTTGCGGGAGTTTACATCTCTGTTGTTTGGCTGCGTCCTGTTTGCTTATTTAGCTGTGCGACGTCCGACTGATCGTTCGTCACCCAGCTGGAGGGATGACTGACGCAGCTGCGCAACTTGCATGCTAGATTGCTTGTCCAGTACAGCTCGGTTGAGCATGTGCAGTCACATTGCTCTGAATAAGTTCGTCGCAGTGGCATCGGCACTCAGCCGCACGAGCACGCTATGGTATACTACAGCTGTAGCGACCCGGTAGGTTCCGGTGTCGATATGGGTTACGCTGACGGGAAACCGTGCCGTTGGGTTACGCTGCTTTACTTATGCTTGCTTTGGGCTGAAACACTTGCCAGAGCTTCTAGGCTTTTGGCTGCTGGTGGTTGCTCTTGTGCATCATTGAGGTGCTGGCCTGGTTTCGGCGGTGTGCCTGAGCATTGGCAGCTTGGCTTGCTTTCAGTGGTTCAACTTGGTTTTCAGGACGCAAGGCAAATGTTTGTGCTAACTGAGATAGTTCTCCTTTTGAGCTAGGCGGCTTTGCTTGCAGTAATGTGCTCACATTTGTGCTTGGTCTCGGATGATGGACAGTTCCGGAAGTGTGAGTGACCAGCCTGTGGTCACCCTGCTCTGGTGTCACCTTGAGTATTATTCTGTATTGTTCCATTGTACTGCGCTAGGTTGCTTTGCTATTGCTATATAAGCACCGGCGTGACCTGCTAGAGGCACGCCAGGCAGGCGCTCTGCTGCTGCTGCTAGTAACGTCGTTACGCTGCCATTCAAGCTCTTCCACTGGGGTTGAAGTGTACCTTACCCCACGGTGTCCTGTAGGCGGTTTCCTGCAGTAAGTGAGTGACTGGGCCAGGCTGGTTTGCCTGCAGTCATTGCGCTGTTGAGTCATTGGCAGTTCAGCTGTTGCTTCCCCCGCGCATCGCAGACAGCACGCATTACTCGCTGCTGATCTTGGTTGAATTGATGTTCGCTTTGTAATAACCGGTTTGATAGTACCCTGGGCTCGGCTCGAAGAAAGAGCGCAAGCGTTGGTCGCTTGTTGGACTCTGAATCTCTCTCTCCATGGCTGCCTGTCTGCTGTGCACATGCTCCATCAGTGTCAGGATGTTTAGCGCGTATGGCGTGTGAGTGATGGGAATGGCGGGGTCACAGCGGATGCAAGCCATCTAGATGCCTGCCAGCAGAGGAGGACGGCGTACGTCTGCTGGTGTGTGGTCCTGTCAGCTTGATTAGTGCGTTCGGCTCTCCTGTGTTGGGCCTGCTTGTCTTACACTTTACAGATGTTCGGCATGCTGTTGAGCATGCCTCCAGCAGGCCAGCTCGCTTCCTTGCTGGCCTTTTGGCGGGAGTTTATTTACCGCGTGTATAAACAGGCGCTCGCTCTGTTGTTCTCAGGCAGTGCAGAACATTGCTTCTAGGGCCAGCGACCTGGCTGTGATGGCTCATATGTAGGATGACATACAGACACACACACGCACCTGAGAGAGAGGTGTGTAAGACCATCTGAGATATGTAAGTTCTTTTCGTATCCCAGACGGTGGCAACAGCAGCACCGTCTGCCCTCTGCCCAGCACAGCAGGCTTCAGCCCTAGCCAGCCCTAGCCTCCCAGCAGCAGCAGCAGCAACACGCACACACCACACACCACACACAGCTCTGCACTGTCACTCTGCGTAGGTCAACATAGCAGGTTCAGCACACGCAGTGACGCGCAGCAGCAGCACCACCTCCCTCGCTGCGGAGTGTGTGCAGGCTTCAGACACGAACTTGTTCCGCTCAAGCGTCGGCTTGGGTCACGCGGGTCTGGCCGCGCAGCCATCGGTGCGTGCTGCCATTTGAGGGCAAGCAAGCGAAGAGGTAGCCTGAGTCTACTGTAGAGGCGGTTGTGTAGCTAGCTGTTGCCCGCCGGCCAGACTTGCATTTAGGTGCCGGCTGCATGCCACTGCCACGCACGCCACCAGTTCAGTCTCTGGTGGCTTGCTTGGTGTGGGGTGAGCCACAGGCTATATCAGGCCGTGTAACATCTCTCTCTCTCAACCTGAGGTGTATGATTGCTGAATTGTGTTATGAATTCCGGCCAAACGGCCCGTGCTGCCCACAGGTGAGGGAAAAAACAGAAGAGGTTCACCAAGCATTGCACATGGCGTGCTTGAGGTCCGCAAGGGCTTAGTGCAACACATCACCATTATGATTGCTTGATGAAATGACGTCACGTCCGTTGGGTCGATCAGGCCATTCACGGATGTGGGCGGGATGTGGGAGAATGATGTGATTATGTCGATGCATGTGTAGGGAGGATGTTGACGTGAGTGCGTGTTCGTGCATGCCTTGGGCCCATGTGTAAAGACAATGAAGTTGGCTGCACCGTCAACGGAGGAAGTGCGTGGGAGCATAGCATTAAGAGCAAGCAGCAATAGCAGCAGCAAAGATGTTGTAGCGCCCGCACCACCTTGTCATGCAAGTGGAACACGCTGCGGCAACCTTAATCATTGTGCATGGAATGTTGATGAGCGTGCGGGGCGGGGACGCTTCAGTGCAGGAGTGAAGGCATGGTGTGAGTAACGCGTGAGTACCCAAACGAGAGTGAAGCAGGCAGGGGGGCAAGGAAGCAGGCAACGCAAGAGTGGACCATTTTTGATCTTCGGACGCGAAAGGTTACAAAGCGAAGGTTCTGCTGCCGAAGCACACACGAGCAGGACAAACAAGCCTCACCTCCAGCACCCTCAAGAAAAACCATGGGGCAGTGGGCAAGGATGGGCAGGGACGCAGGCTTGCAAGGATGGGCAAGGATGCAGATTTGCAGAGGGGACTGTGGGACATGACGAGAACGTTAATCCATGTCCTGTTGCTCTGCTTATCTAAACAGTGTTTTTGTGTCTGTCCCGCGCCCGCAGCGGGAGTAAGTTGGGTACTCACACGGTGCATGTTATGCATGTTATGCATGGCCGTGCTGCCCTACACCCACTCGTGTCTTGAAAACGGAAATCGGCAAACATCGTCGTATCACACGCCACAAAGACCGGATCGGATCGGATCGAATCGAATCGAACCGAACCGGATCGAGCATGTCGTGAAACCCTGATTCATTGTCCATGTCCGTGGCGCGGCGGATGACGGCGCCGAAAGACTCCGGCGGGCGCGTGAGGTCCAAGCATCTACCCGAGTCCAGTTGAGCCAAGCCGCGGATGGACTCAGGCAGGTGTGTGAGGCTCATGCACTCGCTTAGGTCCAGTTGGGTCAAGCCGGTGAGAGTGCCGATGGAATTAGGCAGGTGCGTGAGGCTCGTGCACCAACTCAAGTGCAACCGAGTCAAACCGATAAGGGCGCCAATGGACTCAGGCAGGTGCGTCAGGCTAGTGCACCCACGCACGCCTAGCTGAGTCACGCCAGTGAGGGCACCGATGGATTCAGGCAGGCGCATGAGGCTCTTGCACCCGCTCAAGTCCATCTTAGTCAAGCCGGTGAGGGCACCGATGGAATCAGGCAGGCGCGTGAGGCTTTTGCACCCGCTCAAGTCCAGCTGAGTCAAGCCGGTAAGGGTGCCAATAGAATCGGGCAGGTCCGCTAGGCTGCTGCACCCAAGCAAACGCGGCTCCGCAAAACCGGTGAGGTCACCAATGGAATCAGGCGGTTGATCCCATCTCACTAGGTGAGTGAAGTTCTTGCACTCGCTCAAGTCCAGCTGAGTCAAGCCGGTGAGGGCGCCGATGGAGTCTGGCATGCGCGTTAGGCTACTGCATTCGCTCAAGTCCAACTTAGTCAAGCCGGTGAGGGCACCGATGGAGTTCGGCAGGCGCGTGAGGCTCTTGCACTCGCTACAGTCCAGCTGAGTCAAGCCGGTCATGGCGCCGATGGAATCAGGCAGGCGCATGAGGCTTTTGCAGTTATGCAAGTCCAGCTGTGTCAAGCCGGTGAGGGCGCCGATGGAATCAGGCAGGCGCATGAGGCTTTTGCAGTTATGCAAGTCCAGCTGAGTCAAGCCGGTGAGGGCGCCGATGGAATCAGGCAGGCACATGAGGCTTTTGCAGTCATGCAAGACTAGCTCAGTCAACCTGGTGAGGGCGCCGGTGGACTCAGGAACGTGCGTGAGGCTGCTGCATGCTCTTAAGCCCAGTTGAGTCAAGCCGGTCATGGCGCTGATGGAATCAGGCAGGCGCATGAGGCTTTTGCAGCCATGCAAGTCTAGCTCAGTCAAGCCGGTGAGGGCGCCGATGGACTCAGGCACGCACGTGAGGCTCTGGCAACCACGCAAGCCTAGCTGGGTCACGCCGGTAAGGCCGGCAATAGAATCAGGCAGGTGTGTGAGGCTGCCGAACTCAGGGAAGACCAGCTGAGTCAATTTAGTCAGGGCGCCGAAGGACTCTGGGAGGTGCGTGAGGCTCGTGCACCAACTCAAGTCCAGCTGAGTCAAGCCGACGAGGTCCCCGAAGGACTCTGGGAGGTGCGTGAGGCTCGTGCACCAACTCAAGTCCAGCTGAGTCAAGCCGACGAGGTCGCCGAAGGACGCTGGGAGGTGCGTGAGGCTAGTGCACCAACTCAAGCCCAGCTTAGTCAAGCCGGTGAGGGCACCGATGGACTCAGGCAGGTGCGTGAGGCTACTGCACCCACGCACGCCTAGCTGAGTCACGCCAGTGAGGGCACCGATGGATTCAGGCAGGCGCGTGAGGCTCTTGCACTCGCTACAGTCCAGCTGAGTCAAGCCGGTCATGGCGCCGATGGAATCAGGCAGGCGCATGAGACGGTCGCATGCTCTTAAGCCCAGTTGAGTCAAGCCCGTCATGGCGCTGATGGAATCAGGCAGGCGCATGAGGCTTTTGCAGTCATGCAAGTCCAGCTGAGTCAAGCCGGTGAGGGCGCCGATAGATTCAGGCAGCCGCGTGAGGTTGCTGCACGCCTCCAAGTCCAGCTGTGTCAAGCCGGTGAGGGCGCCGATGGAATCAGGCAGGCACATGAGACTGTCGCACCAACCTAAATCCACCTCAGTCAAGCTGTTGAGGGCGCCGATGGACTCTGGCAAGAGTGTGAGGCTGTTGCACCCCCTCAATTCCAGCTGTGCCAGGCCAGTGAGGGCGTTGACGGAATGTGGCAGTGTTCTCAATCGCTTGAAACCTTCAAGGCGCAAGCACCTCAAGCGGCGTAGACCACCTATCCATGGCAGCTGGTCGCTGCCCTTGAATAGCTCCCCGCACCGGCTTAAATCAAGGAACTCGAGGGTTGTGTGGTGTGCTAGCACGCTCAAGCCGCCAGGCCACCGGACATTACCACAGTCAGCCAAGTTCAGCGATTGAAGGGTGTTGCAACAGTCAAACATTGATACGTCCATGGTCTCCAGTTGCCTGCAACACGTCACCACAAAGTGTGCAGTGTTGTTGGTGGTGTACTGGCATTCCGACAGCCGTTCGACGGGATGAGGCACTGAATGATATTACTCATCGCCACATGATATGGCTGGGGCAGGCCATGCGCAACATGGTGATCATCGTACTTGGTCACAGTGCACACTTCAGCTGTGTCATACGCGACCAGTGTGTGCATGCATGTTACTATGTTATGTTACATCAGGAGCGTGTCGGCCACCCGCTCCCCCCAGATGGGGACCAGTCATACAGCATGGCAGTGCATCTAGTATTGCTACAGCAGTCCATGGATGAAACAAAGTCAGCAAGGTAGTTCAGTGGCAAGCACAGTGGCACACTGATAGAATGTTACTATAGTGCGACACGGGATGTGCAGGCAACAGGTCAATGTGTTGCCACACACCCCTTACCTCTTTTCATATAAGCCCCCAGGCAACCACATGATGCGCAGCTGGCGCATGCAGCATGTGCTCCCGATGCCCGTTAAGCTGTCGGTCTCGCTAGCAGCAGCGCACATGACGCGCAAGTGCGGCGTGTTCAAAGAAAGATGGTGCCCGAGGCGTTGCGGGCCCTGTTGGCGCTTGGGGAATCGCAGCCTCAGCAACACACACTGCTCCAAGTTGAGCTGAAAGCAAGCATAGTGTTTACCAATGTGCCCATCCTCAGCCGCCCAGTCACCGGTCCACTCCACCACAACCTTCTTTGATTGGCTGTCAATTGGTATTGACACAGCCTGATGGAACGTCGCGGCATCCACTTGTACATGCTCTGCTGGCCTGCAACATACACGCAACATCAAATAAAAAGGGGGCTGCTGCTCAGGCCCGTATTTCAAGGGGTGATCACAAGGGCGCCTACGCACCGCACCTGCACACCAGGTGCATGCGGCGAATGCGGCTAGCGGTGGTGACAGTGAGCATGCCCCCCCCATGCGGGCAGCATGGTGCATGTGGGTGATAGTGGTGACCTAGGAAAGAACCGAAATCCGGGCTGTCCCCTTGCTGGGGTGGTGCACATATTCCGGGTGATGCCAAAATTCCGGGTGGCACTACTTCCGGGTGACAGTGACTATCCGAGTTCCTGACTATCCGGGTTCCTGCCCATCCGGCTGGCGCTGCTCACACTAGCCATCCGGGTGCCCTGGCCCCGATGGTAACAGTGGCACGAGGACGGACGCCACCTGACTTGCGATTAGCATACTTTGCGCGCTCTGGATACACAAGCCACCCCTGGCCTTGAGAGCTACAAAACTTTGTGTGTCTACCCAGATAGCGGCATTCTTGCATATATCACGAAGAGCAACAGCTTCCTGCAGGCGCTTGCGCTGAACGCTGCTGACTCTCGTGTCGTCGCATACCACGACGACACACGTCATCTACGCGTTCCCGGAACGCCCTGGACGTTCAACCAAAGTCATTTCTCCTACGGATACGCATGTGATGAAACGCCCATACCCAACCAAGGTGTCTGGACAAAGTCAGTTGGCCAATCGGTCAAGATTCACACCAACCTGCGTGACGTTTTACGCACCGCCACTTCAGGCCGGGTTGTCAAAATTCGCTAGCCAACAGCCTCTTGGTACGTGCTCACAAGTGTACCATGTAACATGCATCACGCCAACCAGCAATATGGCATCGCCGCACGTGACACTTTGCACAAGAGCGGTAGGCACACTGCTCCTAGTGCCTTCCCCATGCACCCCGCGCGCTTAGGACTCTAATGCACATAGAAATCACACACGAGCGACGAGCCTAGTCAACTTTGAGCCTTGCAGAATCCGTACCACAGGAGTGCAAGCTGCATACGTAATTGCAAGGACTCAGCCTCTCACTTACACAGCCTGCCCCCGCCAACAGCCAGCACTCGCTCATAACGCTCTTTTGGACAACGGCCCTGCATTCACCGGTATGCGTCGCAGGGGGGGGTGACTCACCATGTGGCAATGTCGACGTACCGCTTGGGGTTGTTGATGTACTCCTGCGCATATTCCTGCAGCATGTCGTGGACCTCAACTGGGTCGTCAGGCTTGCCTGACCAGGTGATGAGGCAGCGTGCGTGCAGCGCATCAAGGAAGCCAAGGGGCGGCGGCGTGCCGGCATCCACCGCCTTGCACCACAGCTGCAAATGCTGGGCAGGCAAGTCCTTTGGGAAGAAAAGCGCAATGTTGAGGAAGGCCTGTCGCAACCCAACGCACATGATGCGGTCATCCTCCAGGCTAGCCGCCAGTATGGTGTTGTCATGCTCATGGTCACTTGGTTTCAGAAGCAGGGCATCATGATGGGCGGAGGGGTCATGCAGACGGTCGTTCTTGGCCACCCAGTCCGTCCACGGCTTCTGGTACAGCGATGCACCCAGAAGCTTGAGGTGCAGTGGGACGCAGTAGCACCGCTTCACTAGCGCGCACACCACCTCCGGGTCAGCGCCCGGGATGCCTGCTGAGGTGGAGTACCCCGCATAGCCCAACATGGCTTGTGTTGCTGCTGGCTCGTCAAGGGCCTGTGTATAGGAGGCAACCAAACGTGCATGAATGCAATTAGACGCATGGCACTCATGTCCGAGGGCGTACCGGTAAACAACCCGAACGGTGCGTGCTGAGTCACCACGCGTGTGTCGTACACCATCCCACAAGCTGCAGTGCTAATCGGTTCGGTACTGCGTGGCATGAAGTGCTTCATGATTGTTGTGAACTCACTGCTGGTCTGCAGATGAAGGCTGTGTGGCATTTGGCTGCATAATGGCCCCCAACACACTGCGTGGCATTTGGCTGCATAATGGCCCCCAACACACTGCGTGGCATTTGGCTGCATAATGGCCCCCAACACACTG
>BDDA01000579.1:45421-76015 GCA_001662385.1 Chlamydomonas asymmetrica
CCCCAAAGCCTGTTGACTGTGGGGCCAACCCATCCATTCAGCAGCATGCACACCAGCAGCCAATCAGCAAGCCGGCAAACCGTAAGCAGCGGACCAATATCAGCAAGCAGCTCGAGCCGGGCACAGCTCTCAGCAGCCACCTTTGCAAGCCACCACGCTTGCGTTGACTTCCAAAGCAGACGGGCAAACAGATGCGTGAATGAGGTCTGGGGGTTGCATAGCTGTCAACGCGTCGGGCGTGACGGAGTGCAGCGTCCCAAGGTGTATATCGGTATATGCCCATGGCTAGCTTCAGCTAGCTTCAGGGGCAATACGAATACAAACACGGTACACATATTCATTGCATGTATGACAATATGGTACAATGAACCATGTCCTCACTCAATACCACAATGGCTGGGAGACGACACAACAATGCCAGCTCCGTTGGCTTGATCGACTCGGAGAGTGCAGCTGTGTTGCGAAACATCGTATCGGAGCATGCATGGAACACGGAACTCACGGTGCAGTACCAGGGCCAGTACAGTTTGTTGGTCTCGGGCGTGCCAGAGCACACCGCCACGTTCAGGTTGGCCAGCGCACCTGCAGGGAGCGTTCCGACATGCCTGCCATTTCTTAAATGAAAGCACATACAGACATTCATGAATACACGGGATAATCAGCAGACAGGCTCATGGGCACACCGACTCACTCACACACCAACAGGGTCGAACAAGGGTGGGCAGAGGGATGTTTCTTGGACACTCATGCAAGGGACAGAAGTACCGGGTGCCCCCAGACAATTGAATGTTGCGACGTTGCGTGTCATGTGATGTTGCAAGTCACTTCTGCTTGCATCATTTGCATTGCAGGATACCCACTGCCAATCACCGTAGTTGAATCCCCGAGCGTGCATGCCTGCATTGTATTTACACGCCATGAGACACAGCAGCAGTCCATGCACAATGCGCTGTCGCAGTGCCTTCGCTCCCGCCTGACCTCCCCACGGCCTTCCCCCTCGTGTCCCCTCCCTCTCACCCAGGAAGGCTCCCATGGGGAAGATAAAGATGAAGATGTTGAAGCTCCATATGAGCACGCCGCGCACAGCTATGGCGAAGTGGTGGGTGGTGTGCATCAGGGATTGCCTGCAAAGCGCATCAGCGTGTCGTCTGTCAACGCCTCCAGGTATCGGTACGCAGGTGTGCCCGCATACAGGCGTGCACGTGCCGATGCGATATGCTCGCAGTAACGCCTGCTGCCCCTCTCATGTGCACCCATCGCAATGGAAACAATGGCAACCGTACGCCACGCCGCTCATGCAGGTCCACGCCCGATTGCAGATCCCTAAGTCCAGACTGCAATGCAGTCAGAACTGATCGGATCCATCCATCCATCCATGCATCCATCCATGCATCCGTATCAGGGTGAGGAGACCATGATGCGAGCTGTTCTCTGTGCCCTCCCACGGTCTCCACCAAGAGTGTTTTCAGCAAACTGCACACCCACCAGTCAATGTCTTCGGGTGACGGGGCTGGCTGGATCTTCATTTTCAGGCCTTGCTCCATGCCGCGCGGCGTGATGATGTTGGGGTAGTGGGCAAGCATCATGGCGTCCTGCGGGTTGCTGTGAGACACGAGGGAAGGAGAGATCCAGGCAGGGCGGTGTGGGGGCGCACTTGATATACGTGGTGAGACCCTCACTGAAGGTGCACGCGCTTGCTGCTATCTAGCAAAAACGTTTGAACCACGCTAGATCCCACGCACAAGAGCATGCGGACAAAGCGCTGGGCCATTGCA
Source organism: Chlamydomonas asymmetrica (assembly GCA_001662385.1). Taxonomy (NCBI): domain Eukaryota; kingdom Viridiplantae; phylum Chlorophyta; class Chlorophyceae; order Chlamydomonadales; family Chlamydomonadaceae; genus Chlamydomonas; species Chlamydomonas asymmetrica. The sequence continues at coordinate 47,197 of BDDA01000579.1, forward strand.
GGAGCTGCAAAGCAAATTGGCTGGCGGTGACTCGGCTGTTGATCTCAGGTGCACTGCCGCGCACACTGCCCATGCCACTTTGCTGTCCTATGTGCAGGCAGTGCAGACACGTGTAACCCCCCTTCTCTGCCTGCCTGCATCCCCTGAGCCGCCTACATCCCTGGGCTACCTGCATCCCCTACCAGCGCTGCCTGCATCCCCTGTGCTAATCACACAGCTTCTGTGTGGGACATGCTATGGCATCAAGCTGGCTTTATGGGATAGTAATAGGTGATCAATGCCAGGTGTGTATGGGTGATCCATAGGGTGGATATGCGCACACACTGTGCACCGGGGAATTGAGGACATCGGGCTGCAGCGACTGGGCTCAGGGCTTTCTTGCCTTGGAACCCTACCCTGAGACTCCATTCCCAGCCCAACCTGGACCCGATGCAGATCTCCCAACACGCAGATCTCCCTGCACGCAGGTCGGTATTCTTACTTGAAGATCGCAAAAAAGGCGGTCTGGACGGGGTTGGCCAGTACCTCCTCACGCGCCTTAGCCACCTTGACCTCAAGCTCAGCCACCTTGGCTGCGTGCGCCTGTATGCGGAAACACACACATGCCAGCACACGCCAACACAATGCGGCTCAGGCTCGGCCATGCCACATCATATCCAGTACTAGCTCGGCAACAAAACACGCGGGCACGCGCCTCTACGGGGATATACCTGTATGCAAATATACACCGACTGGTGCAAATACGCAATCGTGCCGAGTATATGGGCAATCAAGTGTAGGAAGAGACGTGCGGCGCCGTGTGAGGCACGTTCCACCCTCCCGGGTGTCAACGGTGCTTGTCGGCGCCTGGCGGAAGTGCCTGGGGAGCCAGCAATAATAGAGCGCGGCACGTATACATCGGGCTAGGTACGAAGCAGCTCTGGTTGCCAGCCCCCGAATTCTTTGCCCTGCTGTGAATGTATGTGCTGGGTGCTCAAACGTGCGGCCCCACCTTGGCCTTTTCTGTCAGCGCCTCCATCTTGGCCAGCTGTTTCTTGACATGCTCAGGCTTGCGGCTGCTCGCGGCATGCTTGCTGGCCGGCTTTCCGTTCGCCCTGTGCCTCGTGTGGCCGGTCATGGGCGCGACGTGCTGTGCCTCCAAATCCTTTGTGAGCGCGTCGTCATCTTCGATAGCTGGTCGGCCGGTGGAGCAGTCGAGAGGATGACACACATATGGCAACACACATGCACGACGTGGCATGGAACAAAACCCACGGGGGTACGAGGTGAGCTGTTGTCACCTGCATCTCTGCCAAGGAGTACGCAAGAAACACATGCGACACCGTGACATCATGGCCCCCCTGCCAGGGTGGCACTGAGCAGGCGTTGGTGTGCACAGCAGCTCTGGCCACGGTGCCCTGTGCACCCGTCCATCATGCGACGCGGACACGCATACACAGCAACGGAGCTCATTTTGATCTAATCCCACCGACCAGCCAGACGGTGCAAATGTATATGGCCAGTGATACACGCACCTCCTTCCGCCTGTAGTGCCAAACGTAGCTGCACCAGGGGGTGCACAACCTCCGCCAAGCGATTCGTGCTGAGATGCCAATGCCACAGCAGATGCTCCAAAGTCTACAATGCATTAAGAGCGCACACGCACAACAACAACACACACACACACGCCAGACACACCGTTTGATGCAGGCACGAGTGCAACAATCTTGTGCTTGCATGTGCGCCGTCATTGGTGGCTGCAGGAGGGAAATGGCAAGGAAACATTTGCCCCTCCGCTGGGCTGTATACCGTATTCAGCATCAGTATGATCGTGTGGCACGCAGCGTTTGGTCGGAAGGCTGCATGCAGGCGACCTGTGTGGTCTTGGTGCATGGCATTCTTGGCGCAACCACGATGCCAGGATGCTCAGCACAAGTGACAATCCACAAACTTTTCACATCGTTGTTGCAGGCGCGGCCCTGATGAACACAAACCACACATCTTGAGAGGCTCGTTGGTTCCTTGTCCTCAGATGAAAGATAATGAGGACAGGGAATGCTAATGTCATTGGTGCCACCTTGCACAAGGTAAAACAAATGAATGCATTACATGCATTAAGTGGCAAGACTACTGGTCCCGTGCAGCCATGACGGCACTCAGCGATGCTTTTGCGTACAGTGTGGCGCTCGAACATACCCGTGTGAGTAGGCATGTGCAAATGAGTCGCTGCAAAGGAAGGACACACCTTGTGGTTGCACACCGGCACGAGCTGCACAAAGGATGTCGGGAAGGCCTCGGCCAGCACACGGGCCAGCGCAGCAGCAGGAGCACCCCCGGAAGCTTTGCCAGATGCCTCAGCGGCGGTAATGGCGGCCATAATGTCGTCCGAGGACACGGCTGGGATGCTTGGCCCCCCTGGATCTGGGTGATGCTCTCCGGATGGCGACTTTCCTGAGGGTACATCGCCTGCCGGTGATGCCTGTACTGCCGCCACCATCCCGGGCCCCGCTGCAGGCCCCGCCCCCGAACCCGAGCCTTTGGAGCGTGGGGCCGTGGTCGAGGGAGCGGCTCCGGTGCCTGACGTGTTTGAGGTGTGTGGCTGTTGCTGCTTGCTGGACACGGCGAGCTGCATGCTCTGACCGGGCGGCGGCTGCAGGGAGGGTTCAAGGGTCGCGTCTGTGCCGTTGAGGCCCCCCTGTGAGGCGGCCCGCTGCTTCAGGCCCTGCTGCTGCGCTGCGCGCAGGCGCTGCTGCTTGTCCTCCGCGTGCCGATACCTCAGGGCACGTAGGATGACGCTGCCGCAGCCGGTAAAGACGTCAAACAGCATCTCCCACACCTGGAGACGATGCGTGCCCATCCCAAGCACGTGTCCCACGCCGGCCACGGTATCAAGCCATGAGCGCTTGTTTCTGAACGTCACGCTCGTGACGAGGACCACATAGTTTGCTGCGTTGACCTGCGCAGCCATTTGGAGGACAACATGATCACAAACTTAACTGTCGCAGGTACTTACGCGGTCATATTGGCCCAATGTACACTCCACGTCGGGGCGCTGTAGAGTCCCCACACGCTCACAAACTTGTCAATGCAAGTGGTCGTCCTTTGCACGCAGGCGTCCTTTGCAGGCTGCCGCACAGCTGCAGCATCCTGCGCATGCTGGGCACCAAGCTCCAAGCTCAATAGACCGCACGGTCCCCCCCCCTTTCCCTCTTGCAACGTGCTAATCAGCTCCACTGTAACAAATACAAATACAGAAAAATGCAGCGTGCGCAGGGGGGCGGATCATATGCAGTGACAACATCATGCTCACCTGCCTCACGAGACCCGATTCAACGTGCTTCACACGGATGACCTGCCGCAGCCGTGCATTTGTCTTGCCCATGGGCAACGGCTGGTGCTCCACCACAAACTCGCATGGCGGGGACGCTGCCTCAACGCCACACGCGTTGTGCGAATCATCCCCCTGCAGCGGCCCCCCCGACAGCTGGCCGAGCGCCGAGGTGCCCTGCCCAAGCGGGGGCAGCAGCAGGGAATTGGGCGCGCCCAACACACTCGTGGGGTAAGGCACGCCACCCGTTGCATCATGCGCTGTTGTCGCGCCCGCCGGCGCAGGTGTCGGCCCTGGGGAAGCTTCCAGGGACTGGTCGCCGTTTGCGGGCGCGCCTTCCCCGGGCGAGGATGGGCTGTTAGCCAGGGTTGCGTTGGCCACTCCAGGCTGGTGCCTGGCATAGAGCACAGAGCCCACAGCCCGGCCGTGTGGCGCTGCCCCGCCTGTCGCCGCCGCCGCCGCCGCCGCCGCTCGCGCCGCAAAGGGCAGTACCTGCGCCTTGGTGTCTGGGTCGGCGTGGAGAAGCTTTTCAAACTCAGCATGGTCACGCATCGGCCGCCAGAAGCGCAGGATCGTCGCACGGTCTGCCGCGGCCAACGCCCCGAGAGCCGGCGGTACAATCGCGCCATGCTGCCCCCCCACAGGCAGAGAATCGTCGGCCCTGTCGCCCTCCTGGAGCGTCGTGTTGACATTCAGGCGCGCTTCCTGCGGAACGCAAAGCAAAAGGAAAAGTGGCATGAGGCAAAGGGCGGCTACGATGTATGCAATGTGTGCTGACTGTGCTCCATGTCAGCCACGCGACACAGAGCAAGGTCAACTTCAAGAGCCCGTGACGATGTTGGACACGCAACCGCAAAGAATGCGGCTGGTGGTGATATAGGCAGTGTGCACTAAGCACCAGGACGGTGGGAAAACATCATACAACGGTCCGGCTCTTGCTCAAGCATGCACACGCCCACACACGTGTAGTACATGCCACACCTGCATGAACTGTTCAATCATGTCCTCAACAGGCATGATGTATTTGAAGCGATATAACCACGCGGCTTGGTTGATGGGGCCGTCGTGGGTCAGCGCCGGCTGTGGGTAGGCGTACGGGGGCGCAAAGCCGTGCCCCTGTGACAGGTTGTTTTCCACGCGCTCCGCAGCTTCTGCGCTGGCGTCGCGCTGCGCTTGGTTAGGCTTGCTGGGGCTCTCAGCGGCCACACCTGAAACGGCCCAAGGTGTATATATGTGTGTCAGGGTGCGGGACGCAAATACCTCGCACAACGCGCTCTCCCCAAAACTCGCACACGAGGGCACAAGATACATGCTTGCCTGTGGTGCGCATGCTCGCCCTTTTTGGCAACTGTGAAGCGCGACAAGGGGAAGGCAGGAAATTCTTTGGCAACACGGTCATGCACGGAAAGGGCTCGCGTCCCCGGCACGCGGTCCCCTGTCCTGTTGACCAAATGCCGTGCGTATTTTGGGAGCATGCAAAGGACACACATGAGCGCGATGACATGCCGCTCACCATTGGTCGTGGCTTCCTGCTTGAGCGCTCGCTTGTACCTCCGTCTCAAGAGCTTGGCGACGGCGTTGTAGGCGGTGGGGCCAGTCACAACACCAGTCGACGCACCGGTGGACACATGGATGCTACTGTGCCCGTATCCGCTGTAGGCGCCGTGCTCGGCATACGCATTTTTGTCGCCTGCGCCACCGCAAAGTCGCACACAGCGCAGCAACAGGGCGCTTCCTGTTGTGTCCGTGCAAGGAGGTTGCTCACATGCGCACCGCTGCCTTGCGGGCTGCCGTGCGCTACCTTGGTCGGCACTACTCACGTACGCGTGCGCTTGAAATGGTCGCGAATGGCCAGCCGACGCCCCTTCCATGCGGCTCACGCGCACCCTCGATAAAGACGCCGAAGCGACTTGAAAAAGCCATTCATTGCTCACGGTTTGCACATGCACATGAGGCATGCATCCACGGCTTACACAAGCATGTGTGAGTCACGAGAGCACGACCCCTGGCCCGCAAAACACCCACCTGCTTTGCCAGCAGCCTTGTTTCGCTGCTTCATCGCTACCGCCACCTCCGCCTTCTCACGCAACCACAGCCGTACAGCCAGCCACTCCATCTGGTCCAACAGCACAAGCGACAGGGGCGAAAAGTAGGCTATCAGGTTCGTCAAGCCGCTCGCCATCGGCACCGTCACACACTCATAACCGTCGCTGTCAGTGTGATCGCTCTGAGTGCCGACGCTGGTCGGCTGCGACGGCGCGGCCTGCCGTGGTGCTGGCTCGGCAGCTGTCTTGGCGGCTGTTTGTGAAGCCGCGAGTGGGGCGAGCTCCGGGAGCGCTTGGTTGGTTCCGGAGCCGGAGCCGCCTAGATTGAGGTTGGTGGCCGCCCAGTCCGTGGCAGCCGTGATGGCGGCCGCCGCTGCCTGGGCCAGATCTTTGGCTGCGTCGGGCTGTGCGGTGCGCAGGATGGACAGGCTGCGCTCAAACCTCTCCTCCATGAGCTCGGGGCTCGCGACCGTGTCTAGGCAGGAATGGTACACTGAGACGAGGCGCGCGTAGCACTGCGGGGCAGAGAGACACAACCGCACGTGAATGCTCACTCCCACGCTCAAAACCATGCAAATATGGTACGGGGATGGAGCAGTCAGACGCACGATGTGAAGACCCTCATGGGTGGATAGGGTTTGTTGTTACTTTCGACGGGGGAAGGAAACATAACACGCGAAGGCAATGCTGCCGAAGCAAGATACGGCATATGCTTCAGGCGGGGGCCATCCAAAGGTCTGGCTTGCCTGTACCAGTCTTCCCCACCCCTGCCCCTCGCTCTTGGCTGTCAGCACACACAGCTCTATGTCTTCTGCCTTTGTGGAGTGACGTGCTCTCCAGGGCGTCATGATGCCCTTGCACATATTGCAAGCAACAAGGATGGCGCTTGTTCCAGGCGCTTGCGCAGCAGCCCCCCCACCCGGCACAGGCTGCCTGTTTGACATGCTGAGTGCTACGGTATCCTATTATTCTGGGATTTGCGTGCGTGACTGCAGAGGTCGGCTGCTCAGAGCCAGCCAAGAGTCATATGCACCAGCGCTGGCGGTTCAAGGGCAGCTGCTATCACTACACCTGCTCAAAAACAACTGCTGCGTAGTGTTACCCGCTCACCCACAGACGCGCACACACGCGCTTCACTCCACCTTGCACGCACACTGCTGCATTGGCCCCACGCATGAATCCCAACCGTGCGTACCTGGCACTGCGCCCACAGCACGAAGCATCCGTAGCAAAAGAATACGTGCATGAAGGCCCAGGCCAGCCAGATGATGCTACTCCCATAGGGGACATTGCTCAGGGTGATGGTGGAGAGCTCGGATTGGACGTAGGGGTTGGTACCCATCGAGCCCTGCGCAACACAGAGATGGGGCGGACCCGATGGTTGTCCCATTGTGGACGAGCATGTGCACATGCTTACACTCACACGTGCTCACGCACACATGAAGTGCCGAGGCGATGTGCATCTTCACGTGTACTGACACATCACAACCACGTGCTGAGCGTTTCCATAAAAAAACATTTATTTTCCCGCTTCCATCGATTGCACGCCTTGCTTCCCAAGCTCATCCTGCACAATGCCACTGCCGTGACATTCAACGGCATGCAATTTACGCCATCTCCTGCCGATTGTGACGCAAGTAACGTGATAGGTGTGATGGGCTTTGTCTTTCGGAGGTCACGTGCATTCAGGAGCGTCATCCATGCACAACAAATGCTCAGCCTGCACGTAGGCGGTAACTGGTGGTACACTCGCCAGGCATGCGTCACTCACATAGCTGCGGTACACCGGGATCACTATGAAGACATGCCGTGGGCATTGCGTCCCGGGAGGACGATGACGTCATTTGTGTCGCATGTTGCATGGCGCGTCAAAGCATTGGTGGCGTGCGACCGAAGCCACCAGCGGCGTTCATACAGAGGTCCACACGCCCGGGCCGTATACACATGCATGCACACACATGCATGCAGAGGCAGAGGCAGGAACACGCAGGGCCAGAGGCAGAGGCAGCAAGCACAGGACGATCCCAGGGCTAATCCGCAGAAATACTTGTCTGATAGTATAGGATGGGACACGGCCGCGTGCAGCCAACCCTCACAGTGGAGCGCGGCGACGAAAGGAGAGGGCGCTTGATTGGCGCAAGGCAAGTGGATGCGTGAGCGCATCATCGCGATCGATCCAAATGCAGCAACGCAGAGCAGCCGGGGAAGCGTGTGTGTGTGTGTGTGTGTTAGCATGGATCATCCCAAGGGGCCATATTGTACCAGGCTCACGAAGTCCGGCTGGCATGGGGCTGCTGTGCATGTGCGTTCGTGTTAGTGTGCACATAAACGTGAGCGAGACTTACGAATGCCCACGCCGAACAGGGTCATGAAGGTGAACATCTGGAGCCCGACGGCGTTGATGCGCAGGTACATCTACAACACAGCAGCATGCACCGAGATCACAGACACATCAGCTGACGCATGAGTTTTGGTCACTTCGAGATGAATCAACGCTGCTTCCAAACTGCTGTTGCCCTCGTGCGGGTGCACAACCAGGCGGGGGTGGGTCGGTTTGGGCGGCGTGCATGGGGCAAAGAAGGCTATTGGGGGCCCCATTCACAGTGCGTTTATCGCCCACTTGCATGAGGCGTGTTCCGCTTAGGTCTTACCAAAACGTCCAAGCCGCAGCTCCGAATAATGTCGGCATCAGAGACGCAGAACATCGGCTTCAACCAGGACCTGCAAAACCACTTTGGGGCGTTCATGTGGGCCCCGCCTAACCTATGCTGCATACATAAAGAAGCAATGTTTGGCGCAAGGGTTTGTTGCGCGTGACTTGCACACACTGACCAAATTTGTTGTGCGCCGCCAAAGATAAGGCGCGGCGGCCGCATCAAGTGGTCTTGAATATCCTGAGAAGTAGCAGCACACACAGGTTTCTCGTGCTCTCACTGCAGTTGGCGCAGTGCGAAAGTCCGGCGGAAGTCTTTGGTGCTGCAGAATCAACTGGTGTGCTGTATATCCACGTTGAATAGAAGCCACAGGAATAACAAACGCCAACTCACCTGTCTTCGTTGCCACACACCACCTGGCCCTCTGAGCAAGCCCCGGAACGCAGCCATTGAGATAACGCATATTGCCCCGAAAATGAGGTTGACCACAAGCCTGCATAGCACAGACCGGGTTCAGGGGGCTCAGGTGGCAAGCGTAAGAGATACGGGTGAAGGCACACAAAGTAACTGTTGTCCACAGTATTGCAGTATTGCCATGCGCAACACAACAGTATTGCAGTTCGGACCGAAACCATGGCAAGGCCGTTGTTGACTGTGAAACAAAGGCCAGGAGTGGGAAAAGACGCACAGACACTCATCGGCACTCAGTGCCATATCATCAACTTACGTGACAGCAACCTGAGAGTCGCTGACTTGAAACTGGGTGGCCAAGACGTTGGGTGGGCCAGGCGGAGGCGAGGGTGGGCCGCCGGTCATTTTAAACGCTTATCGTGCACTTGTAAGTGCTTTTCAAGTGAATGGTTAGAGTACCGGCGCAGCCTAACCCATGTGAGCCCCGTGATCGCTGTCACTGGCTCTGTCACTCAAGCAAGCGCCAGCTACCAAAGCTGTTAGGCGTCTGTGTCTATGTCTCCAGTTGAGTTGGGCACGGTTATCGCTAGATCACGTCATCAAGTCCGTCAGTCATGAATATCCCACAAGATGATTCTCATCGGTGGAAACACGGTAGACCAGTCATGAAGAATGACCATGCTAGATGGGCGGCAAAGCAGGTACATGCTGCCCTGGCCTGGCACGCCTGCTGCAGGGATGTCGTTGACAACGGACGACCTTGAATGCACCCGACTTTTCCAACCGCCCTGGAGTCAACCGCCCGAACCAATACGCTGGATTTCGCGAAACCGCAAACGCCCCAGCGCTCTGGCAACCCTCGACTCCGTTTGTAGAGGTTGGCCCTGTTTCGTGTCTGCATCTTTTTCCACGCTCGTTTGGCACTGGTCCAGTGACTGGCTTGCACCCAAAACCCAGAAACCAAGTAGCGCGATGATGGCTCCCTGGTTTAAGAGCCTCTCAAAAGCAGTAAGCTTCATTTTAAATGACAGTTACAGCTTTTGCAAAGCCACTGACACGAGTGCAGGGTCGTCCTAGCACTGTGCACCAAGTTCAGACCATACGAACACACCAACCATACCCCGAACACACAACCACACTGCAGTGGTCACCAGGGCCTATCGAGGGAAATTCAACAGCAAATATGCTCTACACGAGGCTGCCGGGTTTCCTTAAGGGTGAGGTGCAGCACGTCAGCGCCACGGAAAATCGCTGGCCAAGGCCCGCTTGGACTTGCTGGAAAGCGAACCAAAGCCTGGTCCCACAGTGTGTAGGGATACAGCTAACTGCGACCATTTCCCACGCTTTGGCAGCGCTGCTGCCTCCGCCCGCCCAGCCTGGCCCAGCCTGCCACACAGACCAGGGTTTGGTGGAGAATTACTTCGCTCAGCTGGTAGCCTATGATAGAGCAACAGCAGCGTAAGATTCAGCATTCAGGGCGAAACCTGATGTTAAGATGCAGCGGGTCAGTCAAGTCACCTCAGGTCCGTCTTAAACCATGCCGGGCTGTTTGGTGTGCCTGAGTACGCAACGTGCGCGTCTGCGTGTCCTGCAGCACCCCACCGTCGCCAGGCTGACATGACATTTGGCATTATGCAAGAAGGGCCCCACGGCAGAGCACACACCCGTCTCCCCCCCCCAGCGTGCTCGACCGCACGCCGGCACGCCAGGCATGCTCAAAGCGCAGATGCCGCAGGCTTTCCACTGCTGCAGCGTACGCACAACTAACGTAACTGTGCTGCAGCATGGCTAGAGCCTAACAACCGCCTGTCGCCACAGCCTGCACATTATAGCTGTGGTGTTGCGTGCATCATGCCGTTGATGCGGCAGCATTGCGGTTCAGCACCATCCCTCGCCGGCCCGTGACTGAGGCTGAGCATACCAGTCACAGCCCAGGCTTTGCATGTGTGGTGTACATCAGACATGGTCTGCTCGGCTCTGCGCAGCCTGACGAGTTTGCGGGTGAGCGTCACGGACCTGGCAGACATGCAGCAGTTCTATGCGCTGCTGCCCTGCGCCCGGCACCTGTCAGCGCTGCAGGAGCTGAGCATCACCTGCACCCGCTGTGGCGGCAGCTCTTGGCGCAGTGGCGTGGTCTCGGCACTGGGGGCTGCCCTGCGCGCCGCTACAGCCCTTTCAAGCCTGCACACACGGGGGGTTCGAATGACTCTGCCCGCGGATGAACACCCAAATGTCACGCCGCTGTGTGACGTGCTGCGGGCCTCGACGCAACTTTTTGGGCTGCGCCGCATCAACGTGGACTATCAGGGAGATGTGTGGGTGGCGGCAGCTGGCGGCAGCGCTCCCGCATGTGCCGCAGCTGCGGCACGTACAAATACACATCGATGACGTATGGTAGTGGCATGGGCAATTGAGCATGCCATCACGTATTCATGTGGGGGCCGTATGTGTGAGTGTATGTGCTGCCGTGACGTGCCTAGACGGAGGTTGGGCTGATGAGATGACACCACTTGGATCAGCGGGTGTTGAGGCAGGTGACTGCTGTTGTTGTTGGTGTTGGTGGTGGTAGGTGGCGATGCAGCGGATGTGTGATGGGGTGCATATATAGTTACTATGAAGTCCCGGACCCTGAACTAGACCTTGAGGCACCTATAGCCTACCAAGTCACAGATGCTATGTGTTGGAATGTTCTCCTAGCGAGCGCAGTTTCGTGTCATGCAGCGCTTGCATAGTAGTGCCGTGTGTCACAACCTGTTCATTGGCCGCATACACAGCAGCATACACTGTCAATGGATTGTAAGGGCTCCAGGCGGCGCCCGCCAGCTAAGCGCGGATAGCGCGGAAATGAGCCGAGCTGGTTCCGTCAGACGGCACGATGGCAGGCAGGGGGCGCGGGCAGACTGAGCTGCTGCTGTACCGTTGGTGATGCGAGCTCAATCCAACAGGTGCTGCGAGAGTTCGCCATGCATGTAGGCGCTGTCTGTCCGGTTGCGCTGGTGGGCGTCGCTTGCGTTCAATGTGCGTTGCAGCTCTCGTCACCTGTTACCGTCATGCCTGCGCCTTACTGCTTGTTGTCATCTCTCGGTCGGCAGGCGCCTCAACAGGCGTCTGAACAGCCTCTGCACAACAACAAAGGCACCAGGCAACCTCTATCTGTGCCCCATGTCGGCGGCCTGCGCTGAGCGTGTGCATCGTCAGCGTGAGGCGGTCCCTAGACTCATTACGTGCATTACGGATGTCATCACCTGTTGACTGTCTGTGCGTAGCCGCACCATCACAACAGCCTGCTATGTAAAACAGGCCCATCCTGCAACTCCTATGCTGTTTTGATTGTGTATGCAGCTGGTGATTGTTTGTCGTTCGCTGTGACTTGCTTGTGGGAGCGCACGGCACACACGTGTGCCATGCGTATGCCTGCTGGGCTCACATGCATGCTGGCTCATCAGCTGCACTGATTGAGCACAGGGGCAGCAGTGTGGTAGGGCACCTGTCATCCAAGGGAAGCGAGAGCTAGTCACCTAGGTGGGCCTAGCAGGAGGGACCACACGCTGCGCCTGGATGCATGCATGGCTGATCAATGCATGGCTGATGATGCGGGAGCCACCTCACCCCATTCAGCACTGAAAGTGTATGCATGCGCGATGCAGCGGGACCCTGTTCACTGGCTACCATGCAGCTGGAATGAAGCAGAGAGAGGGAGCGGGTGAGCGCGCCGGGTTCACAGCTGCCTAGCCAACATACAGCTTATTAGCCAGACAGCTACGGGCACTCCTTACACTCCTGCTGGGCATTTATCTGGCCTGGGACACCAGTGGCAACAAGCAAGGTCAGGCCACCAGGTCAGGCCATGCAATCGATTAACATGCCATGCACGGCATACCGCGGCACCACATGGGAGCTTCCCAAAACAACAGCATCAGATATCCATTGACGGTTTGCGTTATGAACTGATGGCAGTTGGAGTGCCCGACATACAGGCCAGGCCCACGCACATATGTTCATGCCCCTCTTGCAGCTACCTCTCAATGGGGCAGGCATGTAGTGCAGGGGTGGATGCAGCGTTCATCACTGACCGCCGGTGTACAATGAGGTGAGGGGGCGTGGCAGACAGGTAGACGGACAACATGGCGAAACAGGTATGCGTGCGACATGGATGGTGACACAAGACAATTGGGAACACCCCATGCATTTGGGAGCGTGCGTGACGAACTGGCATACAAATATACAGTGTACAACTGAGCGCCGCCCGCCATTAGGCCCAGGTTGCCCAGGTAGAGACAGAGGTCGGTCCAGAAGGCATGTGTGCAGGCACCTACTGCGCACTCAGCAGGACAATGCGCAGGCGTGGCGGTAGCATTTGTGAGGTGCAGTGTGTATGCAACGCAATGCTCACCAGCTGTGGGGACAGTGCAAACATGCACGAAAGAGCCCGCAACAAACAGCCATCGTTATTCGTTCATGCAGCAAATACTAGGTGAAGCGGTGGGCGCAGTCTCAGCTCAGCCTGCCTTCGCCCCTTGCCTGCCATGTGCATGATTGCAATGACAGATGCAGCTCAGCTCTCCGCACTGATCAGTTCAGGGGCGCGCCCTGGCCCCCTCGTAATCCATTTACGGTGTATGCTGCGGTGGATGTGGCCAATGAACAGGTAGGTTGCTGAGATACACAACAACTTGTACGCTGCGCGACAATACACTGCGCTCAGGGTATGGCCGCTGTGTGAGGCATGGAGTGACACACGAATGAGTCATGCATGATTTATCCAATAGCAAGCGTAGGGCAAGAACCTAGACAGTCTAGATAGCACCCATGGATAGTCATGGTTAATTATCAGTGCCGGCATGGCCCCGCAGCAGCAAATACTTCCATTATGCGGTTCCCATCGTTTGCACATGGGGATGACAAGGCGATGGCGTACTCATTCAACTAAACCCACAAATCATCGATGTGTATCTGTACGTGCTGCAGGTACGGCACATGCGGGAGCGCTGCCGCCAGCTGCCGCACCCACACGTCCCCATCTTCGTCCACGTTGATGCGGCGCAGCCCAACCAGGTGCGTCGAGGCCCGCAGCGCGTCACACAGCGGTGTGACATCTGGGTGCTCATCCGCGGGCAGAGTCATATGAATCCCCAGCGTTCGCAGGCGTGAAAGCACCGTAGCTGCGCGCAGGGTGGCGCCCAGTGCCGAGACCACACCACTGCGCCAAGCGCTGCCGCCACAGCGGGTGCAGGTGATGCTCAGCTCTTGCAGCGCTGACAGGTGCCGGGCGCAGGGCAGCAGTGCATAGAACTGCTGCATGTCTGCCAGGTCTGTGTCGCTCACCCGCAAACTCGTCAGGCTGCGCAGCGCTGTACAGAAAAGCACTGCACACGCTACTGCCTGCAGCCCCACTGCACTTGACGGCACAGCATACGGCAAGCCTCCAATCTCGATGCTGCGCAGGTTGGCCAGGTTCATGGCGCCGTTGCTTGCAAACACCTCGACCAGGGGGTGAACGCCGTGCCAATCCGTGAAGCAATCTGGCAGGCAAATATTTTGTAAGGTGGTGAGGTGGTTTGCCCGCAGCGCCAACGCAAGCGCCTTCGATGCAGGGCCTGACAGGTCCTGCGGGCCGATGCCTAGCGTCTGCAGTGCGCTGAGGCCAGTAACAGCCGCCAGCGCCTCAAACACCTTGGCAACACCCTCGGGCGCGCCGCGTATAATGGGAAGGTGCAGCTCCGTCAAACCATGCAGGTGGCTGCTGCGCTTCAGCATTGCCGCCATATCTGTTTCTCTGCCGACGATGCTGGATCCGAGGTCCAGCCTGATGAGGCGGAGGTGCGTCGCGCTGGCCAGCACACGCAGTGCACGAGTCAGACCTGAGCGCTTGTAATGCGCATAACTGAGGTCCAATTCAAGCAGACCGGACAGGCGTGTGTGCTGAAGCTGCTCACACACCTCATCGAATGCGAACCGATCGTGAACAGGCATGGCAGCCAGGTTCAGGCCGGTGATTGAAGACAAGACGCGGGGAAGGGCAACAACCTTGGTCCAGCCGTCAAACAAACTGTCCGACATGTCAACGTCTTGCATGCCAGATATGTGTGTGGCTGCTGCAAGCGATGCTGCCAGTGACTGCCAGCCGGCTGCCGTGATGCTGGTTCCAACCAGATCCAGTGATGTCAATCCTGAAAGGTGGCCCGAGCTGAGCAGTGCTTTGCCGAGCTCCTCAGCGTCCACGTTGTTCACTCCGCAGCCAGACAGGCGCAGGTGTGTGAGGTTGGCCAGGGACAGGCTCTGCATCGCTGACAGTGCCATGATGGTAAGGGAGGCCTGCTCGTCGGTATGACGTTTAGGCCACTGCAGAGCTAAATAGCGCAGGTTGGGCAGCTTGGGGATAAGCTCCGCCAGCGCTGACACGAAAGCGGCTGCTGCTGCAGCATTATCATCTTGCCATCCGCAGAGGTCGACATGCAGGCACCTGAGGGTGGCGTGCACATGTGTGCTGTCAAGCAAGCAGGCCAGGGCTGCTGTTGCTGTCGCTGCGCCAAGGTGCTGCCCAACCAGCGCAACCGTGTTGAGGTGCATGAATGAGGCAGGGAGGGGCTGACCAGGACGTCGGTAAGGCCACTCTGCGCCGCTGCCAGTCAGCTTGACTGACAGAGCGCTGCTACGCATTGCGGTGACGCCATGCGCGTAAGCATCGCGCCAGCGCTTGCAGACCAGCTTCACGCAGGTGTTCCCATGCTGAGGCGCAAGTATGAGATCCAAGACGTCGGCCTGTAGGCGGCTGAATATCGGAGCGGTGTCTGCAGCAAGAGTGGTGTCAGCAGCGTCCAGCTGTGGAGCGCATGGCAGGACCGTTGTCTGATCCATGCCCACCAGTGCCGCGAACGGCACTACATGTGTGCTGTTGGAAAGTTGTGTGCTAGTTGAGGCAGGGCCGTCTGTTACTGAAGGCAGCAGTGCGGGGAGCGCGCAGGAGGGCAGCAAACAAGTCACGTCAGTTGGGTGGGTATTGTGGGGCACGGAGGATAGGGTGTGCTGGATCATCGGGCAATGTCGTCGACGGGTCATGTGTGACCGCTGCAAGTCCATAGCACAACACCGCACGCATGGCAAAACGCAACTCATCACGCTCATCGCCAGTGCGTGCGTACATGCACGGCATATGGACAGGCATCAGGCAGCGCCTTGACCGGCATGCAACGCATTTGTCCCTGTGTCCAACAGTACTGCTGCACTGTACCAACCCGCCCGTGCTGTACTGGATACAATGCTGCTCCGTATTGGACAGTCGTTGCCTGTGCTAGACATGCGATGCGTGTACCGAATGTGCACTGCACTGCATGCACCGAATGTGCACTGCACTGCATGCAGCAAGTACAACCTCATTGTACCGTGATAATCGTTCTGCCTGTCTAACCTGTCAGTCCGCCCCTACGAAGTTGCTTGACTCCGCTGGAGCTGTTGAACTTGACCCACCAACATGACCGTGTCCCACAGAAGGCTTTCTGTGTCACCTCAGCCGTGCGTCACACCTGGCCTCCCACTGGGCCCCATCGGCTCCCTTCAGTTGTTTGTTGCGGCAACACTGAGACCGAGATGAGACTGCTGGCTTGTGTATGGCGTGGGGCCCTAATATGCTCAGGCAATATATGTGCACGCTATCAACACAGGCCGACTGTCGCGTTGGTTATATACCTAGGGTGGGGGGCATATATACGTCAGAGGGCTGGTGACGCTGGGCTGCAACGGGCGTATGCAGTGTTGCCCACACCACGTGCCGCTGCCTGAGGCTGAAAAGCACAGCATAAAGGAAGCAATTTGATGGACTGATTCAAGGGTCACACACATGGACACCTCAGTCACACAGGATGGTGAAGTTTTTGTCTGTTCCAGCACAGCGGAGGCGCATCCTGCACACACCGGCAAATACGATGAACGAGGACCCGGGCTGCTGCGAAGGGACTTGCGCTTGAATGTGTGCTGCAGCTTGTAGTGGTGCAGGTTTAAAGCTCCTCGCCCGCTGCCCCAGCGCTGCGGGTAACAGTCATGTGTGCCCGTCTCCTTGCCGTCCGCTTGTGAGGGTTGCATCGCAGTGGTCACGTCTCCAGCGCTCACCGGTGAGGGTCAGTAACACTTCACTGACGCGAGGCAGCTGACAATAGTGTTCAGTAACTAGGCGTGTCGAAAAGCTAGGAAGTTGCTATCGTTCCTGAGAGTGAGCAGCAGGGTTTGACAGTTGGCTGGAAAACCCTGCGGTGCTGTTGGTGTGAAAACGGCAGATCGGTGGACTCTCACGCGTGAGCTCTGCCTCACACCTAGCAGCAGGATACAGTCTGAACCTCCTTCACGAGCATGCAGCTTGAGCTTGCACACCTGCTCACATCATCTCTACCGCAGGCCATGTGACTCCCGTGTGAATTGCCAGCTTGTATACTATTCGGTATGCGAACCCGCTGGTTGCATGATTCTAGGCAGAAGCTGTAGCTATCCAGGGCTTGCTTTGCTGCACCAGTGCCAGAGGGTAACGGTTTGACGACGGCGCCCTGCACGCAATAGTTTCGTTCACGTTAAGAGCTAGCTGCTTGCGTGTTGGTGGAGCATATGTAGCAAGGGACGTTCTCAGGTGTCACAGCCTGGACTTGTCAGTGCTTGCAAGTTGTCTACAAAGCAGCGGCGCAGGATCTTGCCAGGCGTGCACCAACTCGGTGTGTGCCCTCTTCACTGCGCTGGGCGTCACCTATCGTTCTGAACCAGGCAAGCGGGGTGCAGGTCACAATCTGTGTGAGGCCCGTGGGTAGGGAAGCAAACCTGGCGTCAGGGCGGAGGGCTTGTTCCTACAAGCAGAAGCAAGGAGCCGAAACCAGGAACCAACTTGACATGGAACTGTGTAGGCAGGCAAAACTACCCATGCGAGTCATTGGTACAGACTGTTTAGCTCTCAGCACATGCTCCCAGTTGTCGGTCTAACAAGTTGCGAGCACAGTCGGGCGTGTTCGATGGCTTTGTGCGATGCTTGCCGTACCATTCGCCGAACTGATTCGGTTGATTAGTTAACTGCAAAGACGCCGGGAAGAGTTTTTCTTACCGCTGGTGTCCGCTTCCACCACGGCCGTTCCACTGCTGACGGCAATCGATAGCTGGCTCGATAGTCTTTCGGAACACGCGCATCCAAAGGCCTGAGAAACACCTACTGTAGCCTACTGTGCAGCCTCATTCCCTTCCATCCAACCTGGTCTTGCCCCTCACATGTTTCCTGCACTTGCCTCGCTTGCACGTTGCTGCACCGTCGGTGCTTGCCTGCAGACCCAAGTGCAACCAGGCACGTCCTGACAGGGGTCTCACGTACTGACATACATGGACACCGAGAGGGCCACAGCTCAGCCAGGCGCTGACGAGCTGTGCACCGATGATGACAAGGTCAGTCGGGTGCTGTAGTCAGGCGCGGGCACGGCCTCAGCCTATCACCGCTCGCACCGCCCGCCCGTTCTGTTGCTTGCGTTCAGCCGGCAGGGCTCGCTAGGCTCACCACACACACAACTGCAAATTAACTGCTCCCGCCCGTTGAGGTCCCCGCCCCCCCCCTCTCCCAGGATAGGTTGGTACACCGTCATGCCAGGACCTCGCTGCAGCATGCGACCCTGCGCGCCCCTGAATTCGGCTTCGCTGAAGCACAGCGCTGAATTTGCAATCCTGCGCACACCCTTTTATCTGAATGCAGGTACCTGAGCTGCTGCCCGGCGGCCCAGCGGGCGATGCGTCGCGCAGCCCTGCGGCACTGCTGGACGCACCCCTCCCCGTGGCGCTGCTGATGCAGGCCCTGGAGCCCCTTGAGAAAACGCTGACGGACTGCGGTGACTTTTGGAACCTCTGCACGGCGGTGCGGGGCGTACGCACATGGGCGCTGGCGCGGTGCAGGGCCGCAACCTTGGGTTTCCCAAAGGAGACACCCGTGACGAGCCGGCTGCAGTTCGCAGAGTACATGGCAGCACTGCCTGTGGCCAACGTGCCATCGCTGCAGGCCCTGCGTGTCGGAATGGTCCACCCAGACGACGCGCAGCTCGCCCTGGCGGACCACCTCACCACCACCCCTGACAGCTCCGCTCTGATGGCATGCCTGAAGGTGAGCAAACGAACGAGCGTGCGAGGGGGAGGGAAATGTGTTGGGAATGGGGTGGGTGTGGTCGGCTCGTTAGGGCTAGGGCAGTTGCAGCTGCACCGTTCAAGCTGAACACCACTGACGGTACTCACATAGTTGCAATGCTTCCCCCCTCCCTCCTCCCCGCCCCATGCAGTCGCTGGACGTCCATGGCGTGCTGACCTCGCTGGGCGACCTGTCTGCGCTGAGCCGGCTGACGCACCTACACATGGAGCTGCCGCAAGCGCACTCGCTGGCGGAAGCGGCGGCCCTCACCTCGCTGAGCGTACTGCGCATGTGGCGCTGCACACACCTTGTGACGCTGCCTGCGCTGGACCGCATGCAGCGGCTGACAGCGCTAGAGGTGTCTGAGTGCTACGGCCTCACGTCCCTGCCTGCGCTGCACCATACACCCGCGCTGGTGAAGCTCGAGGTGTGCCGTTGCGATGGCCTCACGGCCCTGCCCGCCCTGGACTGCCTGCCGGCGCTGAGGGAGCTCATGGTAATCAACTGCCAGGCCACGGCCCTCCCCGCATTGCCCCTCGCGCTGACAGAACTGAGGGTGTATCGCTTCCCCTTCCTCGCATCCCTGCCCGCGCTACCTCCTGCACTTGCGACATTGATGGTGGGCGTGTTCCCGCTCCTCGCGCGCCTTCCCCCGCTGCCCCCTGCGTTGGCGGTGTTGCATGTGTTTTGCTGCCCTCTGCTCACGTCCCTGCCCTCGTTAACCCCCGCGCTGGCCAAGCTGGACGTGTATAACTTACCCCTCATCGCGTCCATGCCTGCGCTGCCCCCGGCACTGCTGAAATTCAGTATGTCCTCCTGCCCCCTCATCGCGTCCCTGCCCCTGCTGCCCACAACACTGGTGAAACTGAGCATACACAATTTCACTTTCACATCCCTGCCCGTGCTGCCCCCAACACTGCTAACATTCAGTGTATCCTCCTGCCCCCGCCTTGAGTGCCTGCCTCTGCTGCCCCCATCACTGGTGGAACTGAGCATCTGCAACTTCCCTTTCACGTCCCTGCCCCCGCTGCCGCCTATGTTGTCGGTGCTGGACGTACATGACTGGCCCCTCATCACGTCCCTGCCCTTGCTGCCCCCTACGTTGTCGGTGTTGTGCCTATTCGGCTGCCCCTTGCTGGCATCCCTGCCCCCATTGCCGCCCTGTTGCGAGGTTGAGCGTATCTGACGGGCCCTTGCTCCAGGCAGGCAGGCAGGCAGGGGTACTGGAGCATGCATACCGTGGTGGAGGAAGCATTACTGACTTCATACATGCGGGAAGTGCGTGCATGCATTGTCACTGCTGTGGAGTGGATGAAAGCTTACGCCACAGCCCACCCACACTGTGGTTCGCCTTCATTCCCCCAACAGCGCTTGCGTGGCCTCGCTCGCCATCAGCGTCATGGTGGTGGCCTGGTGACCCTTACCCTCCCTGGCCCGCCTACATACACGGGTGCGTGCTGCCGGCCCCCTCGCATGCCCTCCTGCCCATTGACGCTTGGTTCCTTGACCATGACTGCGAACAATATCGGCAATCGTCAGTGTGTGCAATCAGCAAATGCTCGCTAAAGCACGTTGTTCGTGCATGCCGCTTCTGGCCGTTGACAGGTAGGGGTAGTTCGGTTTTTTTCATGGCCGCCGTGTAGTGCTTGCGTCATCAACGCATTGCCTGGTCCGTCATGCCAGCACGTGTGTTTTTTGCTAATAAGCAAGTCTGCCCGTACTGTACTGCGCCATTACGATACCTGGCTGGCAGCCGTCATCATCCGATCGGCTGACCTGTTGGCAGCTGTGGTCCTTGTGGCCCGATTGCGTCCATGGGCGGGCTCACATCAAACACAACCAGCAGCAGCAGCTCACCACACACCGGTAATCAGCAATGGCTTTCCGTATGGCCTGCGAGGCGACAAGATGCTGACTGGACGGCATGCAGAGTGCACAGCTCACACATACACTGCGATTGCGGATGCATCCATGCGTAACCAGTACATGCTCCCTGCAGTGCCGGCAGGCTGGTGGTGGAGTCCGGCCGTTATGTGTACACGCTGACGCTGCTTGCAGGGGACTCGCAAGTGACAGCTGTGTTGCATGCGCGTTGTTGTTGCAGTCGTTACGCGGGGTAGGGTAGGGCCGCGGCAGGCAGCATGCTTCCTGTGACTTCTGTGACATACGGGCAATGACGATGTCACGCAGGCAGCCAAGTCGGCATGACCGATGCATTCGAGGATGCTGAGAGCGCATGGCCCGGCCCTTGCACCGCCGTATGTAGCATGCACACCGAAGAACTGAGGTGCCTGCTTTGCACGCAGCATGTTGCCAGCGGCTCGACTTGCTGATTGTCCACAGGTTTGGCTGACATGCACTGCGCATCCGCGATCATCCAGGACAGCAACCCAAGCAACAGCTACATACGTGTGGTGGCCTGTCGGCAGTGCGATTGCGCACGCAGCTGGTGCATTCGTGTGCCCGCTTTGCCCATGCATGTACCAAGCACCCGCAATAGCACATGCAGGCAGTATTGCGTAGTGCTGCAGCGTGTGCGAGCTGTCTGGATGGAGCGGTCTGGAGCTGCTAGCTGGCCTAAACAAATTTACCCCTACCCCAGCAACGCTGCCATGCGCGGATGGATGAGCCGTTCAGGCCCTCGGCGTTGTCCATCCGTTATTCGCCTGTGCCGTTTGAGTTGGCCGCCCTCAGATCCCCTTGCTGCCTGAACTATCCAGGATAGCACCCTTCAGTCCAACATTGCTCTGCAGGTCTAGCTCTGCGCCAGTCAGCTAGGCGTGATGGTACCACTGGCATTGCAGAGAGAGGGATGCGGTCGGTTGGTTGGTTCCTTGCTTCAGCGCACGGGATTGCATGCAGCAAGGCCATGACAGCTAGCGTTACCCCTCGTGGACGGATCCGCATGCATGCGGCCGGTGCGGAAGTATTTGCCAGCTCATGGTCGTCCTGCTCAACCCTATGCACACGTGACAGCAACTCAGCAGCATGCGTGGGGTGCACGCCTGATGGCCGTGCATTAGTGCGTGAGCACCTGACAGGGCCATGGGCAGCCTTGCTGAGCCTCCGAACCTTGGTTGGTTGTGAAAACGGCAGGTTGCTGGACTCTCACGCATGAGCTCTGCCTCGCATGTCGCAGCAGGATGCAGCCTGGATTACCTACTTCACTTGGCAGCGCGATGAGCTTGCCTAACTTGAGCATTTGCTCACATGCAGCATCACTGGTGAACGCAGGCAGGCTATGTGATAGCGTGACTCGCGTGAGCACTAACCTGGCGAGTGTAATACTCGGTAGTTGAACGTGCTGGTCGATGTGATAGGCAAGAAGCAATAGCTGCTCAGAGCTTGCTTTGCACCTGTGCCAGAGGATTACGCAACGGTTTGACGACGGCACGCCCACACGCAAACACGCACGCACGGATAGTTCCGTCCACGTGCGCCAGCTGCTTGCGTGTTGGTCCAGGATGAACAGCAAGGGACGTTCTCAGGTGTGACTGCCTGGAGTTGTCAGCGTGCAAGTTGTCAGCGAAGCGGCGGCGCGGGATCTTGCCAGGCGTTGGCAATTGCTCTCTTCCCGACGCTACCTGGCTGACCTCATTCATCCTGAACCAGGCAAGCGGGGTGCGGGTCACAATTTTGGCGGGGCGCGGTGGTCAGGGAAGCAAACTCTGCATCAGGGCGGAGCGAAACCGTGTTGATCCTACAAGAATCGACATGCACGCGAAGAACTACACGGACAGTGAGGGCAGGCAAAACTCACCCGTAACAGTAAGGTGTGCAGACCGTTTTTGGTAGCTCTCAGCGCTTCCACCTAGTTGCTGGTCAAGGTTACAAGCAAAGTCGGGCATGCACGCTGGCATGTTTCGTTCGTGCTATAGTCGTGGCTTGCCGTTTGCAAGCCACGACGTGGGTAATCCGTCCTGCCCCGACGCCAACATACCATGAATAGTGTTTGCGACACCGCCTGTGTGCGCCTCCGCCACGACGTTTCCATCGCCAAACGCAGTTCGGAACCAAACGCGCCACCAAAAGGCTTCCAAAGGCCCGAGAAGCACCGACTGCAGCCCCATGCCCTCTGGCTCTTTGCTGCTCTTGATTGGCCTGCCTCCCTTGCGTGATGCTCGCCTCGCAGCCAGGTGCACCCAGTTCCCGCCAAAACGTTGACATGTCAGACGAGGAGACGACCATGCCTCACCCAGGCGCTGAGTCGTGCACCGATGATCACAAGTGAGATGGCTGTAACTGAGACACACGTGCGACATCAGCCCATCACCACTCGCACAACTGCCCCGCACGTTTGATTACTCCCCGCGGCCCCCTGAACGTCATACGCGTTCAGGGGGCCACGGGGAGTAATATATCCCTCGCTGCAGCGTTCATCCCTGTGTGGCCCTTCAATTCGCAGGCGCCCGAGCTGCCGCCCGGCTGCCCAGCGGGCGATGGCATAGGCGCAGGCGTGCACAGCCCTGCGGCACTGCTGGACGCCCCCCTTCCCGTGGCGCTGCTGATGCAGGCCTTGGAGCCTCTTGAGAAATCGCTGACAGACCGCGCCGACTTTTGGAACCTCTGCACGGCGGTGCGGGGCGTACGCATGTGGGCGTTGGCGCGGTGCAGGGCCGCAACCTTGCCCAAATGCGAATCCGTGCAGAGCCAGCTGCCATTCTCAGTGTACATGGCAGCGCTGCCTGTGGCCAAGCTGCCATTGCTCGAGACCCTCCACGCCAGAATACACCACCCTGACGACGCGCAGCTCTCCCTCGTGGACCACCTCACCGCCCACCCTGACAGCTCCGCCTTGATGGCGCGCCTGAAGGTGAGCGAATGAGCACGGCGAGCGTGAGAGCGGGAGGGGAATGTGCGTGTTGGGCATGGGGTGGGTGTTGGGGGCGCGGCTGATCAGGGCTAGGCCTGTCGCAGCTGCACCGTTTAAGCAAGCTTGACGCCGCTGAAGTTACTTGCATTGCTGCCCCCCCACCCCCCTCCACTCCTCCTCCACGCCCCACGCAGTCGCTGGACGTCCACGGCGTCCTGACCTCGCTAGGCAACCTGTCTGCACTGAGCCGGCTGACGCGCCTGGCGGTGGCGCTGCCGCAAGCGCATTCGCTGGCGGAAGTGGCGGCCCTCACCTCGCTGAACGCATTACACATCTGGAGTTGCGAACACCTCGTGTCCCTGCCCTCACTGGATTTCGCTCCGGCGCTCACGACACTCACCTTCTCCTGTTGCGAACACATTACGTCCCTGCCCCCTTTGGACCGCCTGCCGATGCTGACGGTGCTGGGGGTGGACGAATGCGACGGCCTAACGTCCCTGCCTGCGCTGCACCCACTACCTGCTCTGGCGAAGCTTGATGTGTGGTACTGCAGTGGCATCACGTCCCTGCCCGCCCTGGACTGCCTGCCGGCACTGAGGCAGCTCGGGGTAACCTGCTGCTCCGTCACGGCCCTGCCCCCGTTGCCCCCCGCGCTGACAGAACTGAGGGTGTTTGCCTGTTTCCTCCTCGCGTCCCTGCCCGCGTTACCCCCTGCACTGGCGAAACTGGATGTGTCCTTCTGCCCCCTCCTCGCGTCCCTGCCCGCGTTTGTCCACACGCTGGCGGAAGTGAGGGTGTGCAACTGCCCTCTCCTTGAGTCCCTGCCCGCGCTGCCCTCAACACTGGTGAAATTCAGCGTGTCCCGCTGCCCCCTCATCACGTCCCTGCCCAAGCTGCCCCCAACGCTGGTGGAACTGGGCATATACGACTGTCCTTTCACGTCCTGGTCCCGCTGCCACCTATGCTGGCGGTATTATGCATACAGGACTGCCCCCTCATTGCGTCCCTGCCCCCGCTGCCTCCTAGGTTGGCGGTATTGCGCCTATTTGGTTGCCCCCACCTCACGCCTCTGCCCCCGTTGCCGCCGTGTTACAAGGTTGAGCGTATCTGGCTGGCCCTTGCTCTAGTGGTAGTGGTGGAGCATGCATGCCGTAGTGGAGGCATCGTACACACATTTGGAAAGGGCGTGCATGGTCACTGCTGTGGCGGGGATGGAAGCTTACGCCACAGCCCACCCACACTCTCGCTCGCCTTCATTCCCCCAACGCCGCTTGTGTGGCCTCGCTCGCCGTCAGCGTCGCCGTGGTGGGCCTGATGACCCTTGCCCTCCCTTGATCCTCTACGCTGGTGCACGCTACCGCCCCCTTGGCATGCCCTCCTGCCCATTGACGCTTGGTTGGTGTCTCGACCATGACTGGCGATGACCCCGGCTGCATTCAGCGTGTGCGCAATCAGCAATTCGTTGTTAGTGCAGGCACGTTGTTCGTGATGCCGCTTTTGCCCATGAATGGGGCTGTACATGGTGTCCGTATACAGGGTGCTCCGTACGTCATCGCATTCGCCTGGTCCATCATGACAGCGTGTGTGGCCTTCACCACGTCTGGCTTGACAATTGTACTGCGCCATTACGATACCTAGCTGGCCGTCATCCAATCAGCTGACCTGGCTGGCGGTGGTGCTCCGCACGCCCTGGCTGCACGCATGGGCTACATGGGAATGCATCACACACCCAGCAGCAGCTTATACCACCACGTCCGCATCACAAATGGCTTGCCTATTGGCCTGCGAGGCGACCGAGTGCTGGACTGCATGCATGCATGTGGACTACCGGTACCCAGCTCATGCACGCACCGCGATTGCGGAGGAGGTATCACATGCACAATCGTTTCATGCTCCCTCACCTCACAAGGCCGCTATGTATGCTGCTTATGCATAGTGGGCTTCCCTGACAGCTAGCTATGTTGAGTGTGCGTTATTGCAGTTGT
This sequence comes from Chlamydomonas asymmetrica, assembly GCA_001662385.1. Classification (NCBI taxonomy): domain Eukaryota; kingdom Viridiplantae; phylum Chlorophyta; class Chlorophyceae; order Chlamydomonadales; family Chlamydomonadaceae; genus Chlamydomonas; species Chlamydomonas asymmetrica. Next base: position 72,544 of record BDDA01000579.1, read on the forward strand.
TACATACAGGGGGTAGGGTGGGGCCGGCAGGCAGTAGAGGGCCACAGCATGAGCCGCACATAATGACGCAATCAGCAGGGCGTGCACGTACGCAAGCATTTGCACAATTGTGCAAGTCCTAAAGTACCCCAAGGAACAGCGAGCAGACAACAGCAGCGTGTGGTGGCGTGCATGCAGTAACGGCGTGCGTCGATCAGTGCTGCAGCATGCTGGAGCCGTCCACGATTACCAAACACGATTTGAAGCACCCGCCCACAGCTGCCAAACTACGGTAATCAATACTGACAATCACGCCGCACTCGCTGTGAGGATTACCAGTGCACCATGCATGCATGCAAACTGTGCGGACAGTGACAAAACACACACACGGTCAGCGAAAGGTCGTGGCGAAAGGTTCAGCCACCAGCAACACCAAGCGCGGCGGGCAAGGGAAACAAACCGTGTCAACAGAAGGAAGGGCTGGGGAGGGGGACATGCAATATGCCGCAGACCGAGAGATTGGCATGGGCAGGGGTTGGTGGCTAAAGACAGCAGTCAGGTTTGTGCATGTCGTACGTGACCTGAGCGTGTGCACACAAATGCATTGGTGGGGTTGTAGCGTGCTGGCTGCATTGCTGTGAGTGTTAGTCGTGGGTGGTGGTGGTGGTGGTGGACACCCAGCCCCAGCAGGCGTGCATGCAACGGGAAAAACGAGCTGTGTGTGATTGTCATCATCACAGCATGCATGCATGTATATGTGGGCATACGCAGGCTGCACTGTCCAGCTGACGCAGGTCCATGCATGCATGCTATTACTCGGGTGCTTGGCTGCCAACGTTGAGGAAGCAGCCTGCTGCTGTCATGCAGCTAGCACATATATACATGGCACCGATCAATGATGGGCTGGACCTTGTTGCCGCTGCATAAACGAGCATGTGTAAATCAAGACAATGCATATATGTATGTAAAGCAGTGGTAGGTGACATGCTGCCGAGAGAGAGGAACTGCATGATGCCCCTGTGCAATGCGTGAAGTATTCCGCCTGGACCCCGCCTAACCCAGGCCTGCTGGAAACTCCTGGCCACAAGCCGCCACCACGTTTCTTACCGCACAAGCCAAGACAGGGCTAAACCGACACGAACCGACACCTGTGCGACAGATGGTGAGATGCATCAATTCATGCATGCATGGAGCATGGGTCGGATCGTGGTCGATGCCCATAATGAGATGCAGCAAGCTATGCATGGACTTGTCCGCCCATTAAGGTACTGCTTTGTACCTACAGCGTCGATCACGGTCATTGCGCACTACTGATGCATGCCCACATTCAGGCTACGTAGGCTGTAAATTATTGCCACAAGTACGGAGGGAACTCCATCAACAGCCTTCATCCACCCTAAGCACCCCTTAGCTTGAACACCTGGTTGTGGTTGAACGAGCAGTCCCACGCCAGCAGCAACGATCCGTCGCCCGTGGCCCAGCCCGCCACGTCAATGCACAGCGGCTTGCCGGCCGGCGAGCCCAGCGCCAGCAACGCAAAGCCGCCGTCCACCGGCACCGGCGCAAAGCGCTGGTTGGTGCTCTGCTTGCAGGTGTACTGCACCACACTCCGCCCGGTCGTGATCGGCCCCTCGCTTGCATCCACGTCAAGGCAGAGCCCGTTGGAGGTGCGGATCTCCACCGCAACGTTGTAGGAATTGCCGGCGAGCACGGTGGTGGGGATGTAGTACGCCACGAACTTGAACACCTGCGATGCCCCGCCGTTGCAGTCCCACAGCTCCATCTGCAGGCCGAGGTCGGCGCGGTTGCTGTTGACGTCGACGCACTTGCCTAGCTGGTCCACGTGCGCGGGGTGCAGGGAATATGGCGCCCAGGGCTGCATGATGGGGTTGTTGGCGGTGACGCGGGACACGAGGAAGCCGTCCGGGAAGTCCGCCAGGATCATGCCCAGGCGGCGCGGCGAGTTGGCCCACCAGGCGTCGTAGTCTGTGAATAGCTCGTTGAGGCCCTTGTACAGCGGCGCGGACAGGAAGTTGCTCCACCAGAAGCCCGGGACCTGGCACTGATTGAAGTAGACGCACGCGCAGAGGAGGGCCGGGTCGCATGTGCCTGGTGGTGTCAGAGTAGTGCAGCATTCATGAGAGGGGGGATTTGTTAGGGGTTACATAGCTGACTCGCTCGGGCATTTCGTTAGGATTGAAAGGGTTTGGCAGATGGGTGCTGTGCTTTGTGCAACGATGTTAGAAATGCCTGATGCATGCATGTGCGTGCTTTAATCCCTTACGCATTGATCGCCATGCGCCCAGTAAGCCTGGCCGAACGCACCGGCCGCCAACTGATGATGGTGGAGCTGCATGCACGCTACGAGCGAGCAGATGCTGCAGATGCTGACTTGCCAACAAAAGGCCGACATTCATGCTAGGTAGGTAGCCCCCTAATAGGACAGATAGGACCCGCTCATCACCTGGGGAGGACTTCCCACTTGCGTAGAAGTAGGGGGCGGAGAGGCCGGTGGCGGACAGGAAGTTGATGTAGAGGGTGTTGTGGACGGCCCAGTCGAACGTGTAGGACCCCGCCGCGCTGGCCAGCTGGGCCTGGATGAGGCCCCACTTCCAGCCCAGGTCGCAGTTCATGTTGACCCACCAGTTGTCCTGGATGCTGATCAGGCTGTTACCGCTGTATGGGATGCCGTAAGCCAGTGGGTCGGTGTTGGCGACATCCTGCAGCACCACGATCTTGCCGCGCATGGCGCCCAGCACGGGGTTGAGCGCGCCGGTGTACTTCATGAAGGGGTAGTTTGGGTCGTTGTAGTACTGCCCAAAGGCCTGCAAGAAGCAGCAAGTCCAGGGAGGAGAGCGAGCGTCGTCGTAGTGCGGTTAACGACCCTAAAGCCCTACACTCTGGCCCTAAAGGCAGGCACCTGCAGGAAGCAGTTGGCTTTGTTGCTGCAGCACAGCAACCCCCAAACCCTACAGCCTAAACCCTAAACCCTAATGGCAGCAGGCACGCACCTGCAGGAAATCCAGGGAGGAGCTCTGCGGCGCGGCCTTCTCGCGGATGCGCATCAGCACCGCCTCGCTGGGGTTAGCGGCCAGGAAGCTCCTGACGGGGTTGAGCACCGCCTCGTAGAAGCTGGGCGTCCAGTCCCAGGTGCCCGTGTAGACCACCAGCGCGTTGCTGAGCACCATCATGGGCACGTCCAGCAGCCGCACGCCGTTGGCCAGCTGGTCCGCCACACTCTTGGACTGCATTGTATGTGTATGCAGGCAGGCAGGCGGCAGGCGATCCAACCCCCGAAAGTCAGGTTGCCGGGCAGAACGCATGCGCTGTCCCTCCCTGCCTTGGTCATCTGGACCCCAAGCTCCGGGGAGGAAGCTGTACTTACAATGCACGTGCGTGTGCGGGCGTTATTTCATACATGCGCTGTCCAAGCTGCTGCTGATGTGGCTTGGGAGTGCTGCGAGGGTGCCTGTGCGGGTGCGTACGTGGTGTG
>BDDA01000580.1:3953-21613 GCA_001662385.1 Chlamydomonas asymmetrica
ACCTGGGCATGCACGGCACAGTGGAGTGGCTGCCTGGTGCCCCGCTGGGGAACACTGGCCTGTCGTGGAGCGACGTGCTGCTCGGCGACATGCCAAATGTGAGTCCGCCCCCCTGCACCCGGCACGGTACACGGGTGCGGTGCACGCACTGCACAACCCGGCAGCACGTGTTTCCATCAGAGAACGTCATCAGCAGGCCGCCTCAAGGCTTTTATGTCAATGTGTGGTGGGGCGCAGCCATGCAGCGCTGCCCGTTGCACCTTGACTTGGCTTGCTGCACGGGCAGCCTTTAATCGAACATGCCTTGGAGAGGAGCAACAGATGCATAGCATACTGTCGTACGTCCACATGCCAAGCAACCGTATGCCTGCTATTGTTGCTGCTGCCGCTGCTGCTGCTGCAACGGCTGTGCTCACACACCTGTTGTTGTTCTTATCCTCCCAGGTCTACGTGTACGCCGCCAACAACCCCTCAGAGTCAATCGTCGCCAAGCGGCGCGGCTACGGCACCATCGTGTCACACAACGTGCCACCGTACGGCAGAGCAGGTGAGAGCGAGGAGGGCAGAGCGGAAGGCGCACAAGGAGCAGGGCCCTGCTGCCGCTGCGGCTCACGCTCTCGCTGCTGGCGTGTGCTTCAGCCAAGCACTGCCCGTGGCTGGCAGCAGCGGCGCTGTCGGCAGCAGGAACACAGCGCCACCCAGAAGTGCCAATGGGGCGTGGGGTCCAGGGCTTCGATGTGGTTAGGGTGCAAGCCAACGTGGCCACACATATGGCGCTGCTTCAGCACAACGTCACACACGAGTAGTGGTGTGTGTTCAAGTAATTGACTTACCGTGGGCGGTGTGTGTGTGTGTAACTATAGTAAAGTAAGGTTCCGGTGGGACCATGTTTAACCTGTGACCGGAACAGACCATGTTTATCTTGTGGGACCAGTGTGCATATGCGTTTATCTGGAGATTGCACCTGACGATAGCGAGGTGCGATCTGGTGTGTGTGTCGCTATATGTCATTGTGTGTGCGCATCAGGTCTGTACAAGCAGCTGGCGAGCCTGAGGGAGGTGCTGCAGGAGTACAGGGAGGGGCAGCAGGCAATGCAGGCACAGGCCAGCGCCGCACAGGCGCCGGCCGACACGCCTGCAGATGGCCATTCCCCTAGCAGCGCCAGCGCCAGCGCGCCATCAGCGCACCAGGACCAGGCCAAGGCCGGGGCGCCTCCGCCCCCCACGCAGGCGCCTCAGTCGCCGGCGGCGCTCATCGCGGAGCTGAGCCAGCAGTGCGGCCTGCAGGCGGACTGCCCCTACATCGACCCCGCCACCGGCCAGGTGAGTGTGGGGGGGTGCTGGTGGGTTACCCTGGGACCGCCCGCCTGGCACTGCACAGCATATGGCATGCAAGTCATGCTGCAGTTGCACACAATTGTGCGCAATTCTGAGCAGGCCCTTGCGTCATGTCAAGGCCATGTGTGATGCCCTGATGCAGCCTGGCGGTAGGGTAGCGCAGGATGGCTTGGCCAGGCCCCGCGCTGGGTACGGTTGACCGCATGGTGCAGCATTCAGTCATTTACTTGCTGTGCGCGCACGCTCATGTGCGTGGTGTTGCGTGTGCGTGTGAGTGGCTGTGTGTTGCAGGCGGTTGCGCTGACGGGTGAGATGGCGGAGGCGCTGCCGCAGGCGGCGTTTGAAGAGTACGCGTCCAAGCTGTACGCGTACCTGCAGGCGAGTGCTAGGGCTGACCCTACTGTACTGCCCTACTGGGGGCAAGAGCATTGGCCGTTTGGCTGACATGCTCATATGACCGTACTGCGTTGAAACTTGAAACACATACGGTGCGCTTTACCTCAGAGCTCAAGCGCGACATGCGATGACGATGACGGTGCAAAACTGCAAACCAGACAGGCACAGGCCAAAAAGCGGTGGTGGTGGGGGTGTGATGCCGTGTGCATATTCGCCCGCCCTGAGCATTATCCACCCGCTGACCTCGCTCGCGGTTACACCGGTGCTGCGTTGCAGCTGGCGCGCTTGCATCTTGACGTGACACGCACACATCACCACGCTTGCTGTTGCGCTGCCCGCTGTGGTACCGCTGCCGCCGCCGACGCTGTTGTCGACAACGCTGCTGCGTGCGTAGATCGTGGAGACGCGTCTGTACTCTGAGGGTCTGCACGTGCTGGGCGCCGCGCCGGGTCCGGGCGTGGTGGCTCAGTACCTGGGCGCCTACATGGGGGAGCGCCTGCCTGACACGGTAGTGGATGCGCTCGCGGGTGAGGGGGGAGGCTGCGGCAGCACCTGCAGCAACGGCAACAGCAGTGGCAGCGCGAGCGGCGGCGGCCATACGCAAAGCTGCACAGCACAAGGGGCAAACGTCCATCATGATGTGGTGTACGGGCATTTAGGATTTATGGTTAAGGGCTCGTGAAGATGGAGCTAAGGGTGCACTCGTCATGCACAGGATGAACGGGCTGCTGCCAGCGTGTCAGCCAGCAGAGCAGTGTGGCTGTCGGCGCCTGAAAGCACAGGCAGGCCCACACCGGGGCGTCTAACCAGGCTGCAAAGGAGGCTCCCCAGCCTGCTGTATTGCCCATACCGGCACGCTCCTCCCATCCACGCTGCATGATGGGATCGAGGTGGTGGCGCTGTGTGTGAGGTTCACCATGGTGTCATGCGCATGATGTATGCAAGCGTGTGGCGTGCTGTGGGCCCTCGAGATGACGTGACATGACACGCCTGCTTGTGGCGGTGTGTGTGGCGTGCAGCTGAGGGCCTGGGCGCCGCGCGCGCCAAGCTGGAGGCCATATACCGCAACAGCCCCTCAGCACCACCACCGCCTTCACCATCATCATCGCCATCCACTGCATCCGGGACAAATGACCCTGCAGCGCTTGAAGCTGCGCTGAAGGTAAGGGGCAACGCATGGCTGCATGGCTAGGCCCGAAACGGCTCAACCCTAAAGCACCAAAACTCTGAACCCTCATCGACGTTTCTCAGCAGACTCTGTGATGCATGACTGGACGACGCACGGGGCACACACGTTTGTGACAGCTCTTCGTGCTTGCCGTGCCGCGGCCTCACATTGGCCCATCACATGCCCAGCCAACCACTAAGCCAGTCAACGCTTCTCCGCTGCTGCCCTGCTTGCTTTTACCAAGAAACATTTGCACTGCTGCTAGATGTCGTCGGAATGCATGCATGCGTGTGTTGACCAACTAACAGGAGGCGGAGGAGGTGAAGGACCTGCTGCTGAAGAACAGCGAGGTGGGTGGCGCCGGTGCGATTAAGCTCATTTCACATGATTCGTTTTCGGGGGCGCGGGGTGGCATGCTATGCACGACTCATCCCCCCGACGCCCTGCCATTGACTGAGCCACGCGCTCGTGCATCTTCACAAGGCTGTGGCTGGCCAGGCAAGTGCATCTTGTTGCCCCCCGCTTCCTCTTCCGCTTCCCCACCCACAGCTAAGCTCAGGTGGCTTCAATCCGAACCTCGCCTGCATTTGCACAAGCACCGGCGTGTTGTCTGGTGTGCCATGCATTCGTGCTCCATCCCTGTGACCGTCCCCCCGCACATGATGTGGTGGCCGGTATATTGTGTTTCTGCTAGACACCTCCCACCTCCTTGCCTCATGCACCTCATCCACACCTTACACCCGCGCTTGCATGCTGCAGCTGTTCATGCGGTTGGTGGCTTACATCATGTCATGCCATGCACTCATGCAATATCAATATATCATATGTCGCATCATGCGGCGCATCGTGCGCAGGAGCTGGACTCTGTGGTGCACGCGCTAGGCGGCGGCTACGTGCTGCCGGCTGCTGGCGGGGACCTGCTGAGGGACGGACCCGGAGTACTGCCCACAGGTGAGACACTAGTGCTGCCAGCGGCTGGGCTTGAGTAGGTCATGCCTGTGGTCACCCTTGCATGATCGCCATGGTGCGCTGACCTATCATGCGCTGTGACCCAACGCATGACCGCCAATTGATCGCATGAAGCCGCCTTCCTCGTGTAAGGCGTGTGCTGATCACCCTGCGCTTGACCACCACCGCTCACCGCCATGCAGGCCGCAACATCCATGCGCTTGATCCGTACCGCATGCCCAGCGCTGCCGCGGTATCCAGCGGGACCAAGGTGCGTACCGTGGGTGGTGCAACTAGAGAACAGGGAGGGTGCCGGGCCGGTGCTGTTGTACTGAACTGTACTGCTGGGACGGGTGGCCCACAGTTTGCTGTGTGGGATTTTTGGTTATGTTTGGGTTACGCAATGTGTAGAGTTACTGCCAGAGTTACTGCCCTACACAGGATTGCGGACGACATACGGTAGCGCCAGGCAGCAGCAGCAGGGGATGCATGTGAACCGGCGCACTCTGTGCAGCCTCGCGCGCCTGCATGCAGTGTGCCACTCACGTCCCTCACTCAGACGTTGACAACCTGCGCTTATACATAAGAACATCATACATGACATGAGTGAGGAGCGCCACGCAAGCGCTGAATAACGTTGGAACACAACACAGCACGCTTGCGGTGTGGTGGTGCATCATGCGTGCCCTTACGGACGCATTCACGCGTGTGTGCAGGTGGCTGAGGCCATCCTGGCAAGCCACCGTGACGCCAACGCCGGCGCGTGGCCCGAGACGGTGGCTGTCAACCTCTGGGGACTGGACGCGATCAAAACCAAGGTAACATGAGCGCCCAATCTATGTTCTGACCACAATAATTGTGATGGCTGTCAATGATGTATTCACGAGTGTACGGTCATGGGTCTGCAATGCTGTTGGGGTGTGATGTGTTGACTGATGAGTGCACGGGGCAGCCCAGCTGTGGCAACATGTGGCAACGTGGCGTTGTGCCTGCGCGTCCCACGCTGCCCCCACGTTCCCGCTCATGCGCTGCGCTGCGCCTGCCGTGTGCTCTCACACTGCGCCTGCTGTGCTGTGTGTGGCCCATACTCACACCTGCCCACCGTACTCTGTCCTCTCAGGGGGAGAGCGTGGCGATCGTGTTGGCGCTGGTGGGTGCGCGGCCCGTCAAGGAGGGCACCGGACGTATCGCCAGGTGGGTGAGAGGCAGCTGGCATTGCCATCCTTCCAAAACACACCCCGCCCTTACGTGCCCATCGTATTCAGACGTTTCCACCGTTTCAGATACCTGCACACCACAGAGCGGTGCACTTGCGCTGATTGTGCCTGGGGTGCTGTTTGCGGTGAACGCATGCTGCTGATCTTGCCACAACATAATGGTACTGTTGCCGAAGCTTATGGTCGCGCAATCGCTTACAATTTACACCCTGTGGTTATGCGTGGTGCGCGCTCTGCCCACGGCTGCCTTCTGAGAGCCGCCTGCCTGCTGACATGCCAGCGCATCACCCACTGCACTGCACCGCACCGCCCTGCAGGTTTGAGTTGGTCCCGCTGGAGGAGCTGCGCCGCCCGCGCGTGGACGTGCTGTGCAACATGAGCGGCATATTCAGGGACTCGTTCCAGGTGAGTGGGCAGAGGGGTGTGTGTGTGTGTGGTGGTGGGGTGGGAGCACAGGGGGATGACACCGACGCTGAAACGGTGATTGCTCTGTGTTCGCCAGGGTGAGGTGGCCCGAGCCAAGCAGGGCACCAAGGCACTGGGCAGCCAGCCGGGACAGAAGTGTGCACACAGCAGCTCCAACACCCATCCGCCCACTACACCTTACAGCATCGGCACACTCGCTGGCCATGTATACCTCTGCCAGAGCAATAGGCCATATATGCCAGCCTCGTGGTCCCAGAGGCTGCAGCGGTGGAGGGGCGAGTCTGGCTCAGTCAGGGCGGGCGCAAACCCACACGCCCCAGCCAAGATCAGCGTAATAGCGTCAGACATGAAATGGGCCTCGCAGCCCTGCCAGCATGGCCCCCGCCCACCCTCGACCCTGCACGGCCTCAACTGGTGTGAGCTTATACAGAGGAGTCATTCATGCTCCCCCTCCCTCCCTGTGGCGCATGTTGCATACATACTGCATAGCCCCTGATGTAACATAAGACAACATAACACGGTGCGTGGCTCCACGGGCGCCGCTTTCTGACACATACATACCTCAATACCATCCTGCCTGCAGAACGTGGCTGACCTGCTGGACGACCTCTTCCAGCGCACCGCGTCCGCCCCCGGGGAGGCACCCGACATGAACTTCATCAAGAAGCATGCGCAGCAGATGGCAAGCAAGGTGAGCGCAACAAGGGGGGGGGGCTGCGGGGGGGGGCCTGTTTCGGCGGCAGGGCCTAGCATGGAAGGCTGTATGTGCATGCAGCACGGCAAACAATGCAGTGCGATGGCTACCTGAAGGCTGCATGCGGCAACCTAGGGCAACGAAAAACACGGCAGGTACCCCGCTGAGCGCGTTGAGTGTATAGCACGCAGGGCTGACAGTGGTGCCTTGGTGCCACACCTGCATCCGCCTGGTTGCTGTCGCGACACGCACACCAAAGAACCACTTCGACGCAACGGCACCAATGCAAGTACATCATCGACCAGCGCGTTGCCTGCCTGTCGCAGGGCCTTGAGAACGTGTCAGCGCGCCTGTTCTCCAACCCGGCGGGCGACTACGGCAGCATGGTCAACGAACGCGTGGGCAACGGCGCCTGGGAGAACGGCGAGGAGCTGGGCGACACCTGGGCCTCACGCAATGCGTTCAGGTGGGGTGGGGTGCGCTGGGCGGCAGGCGCTGCTGGCGCCTGGCGCCTGGCCATTTCCGGCTAACGCACGTGCGCGTATGTGAGAGAGCCGCTTGTGCTGTTCCCGCCTGCATCGTTTGTGCTGCTTGCATGGTCTCCTTTGGGATAATGTCACTGTGGGTGCTCTTGTCCTGATGCGCTAGCGCAATTGAGGTGGGGTGTTTTTGTTTGCCGTCAATGGTTGCATCCATGCATGCCGTGTGCCATCCGCCGCCTGCTTACACGTGCGAACTATAAGCACGCATGCATGCACGCATGCCGCGCTGCTGTGTGCAGCTACGGGCGCGCCCCCAACGAGCGCGGCGTGGCGCGGCCCGAAGTGCTGCGCAGCCTGCTGGCCACCACCGACCGCGTCGTGCAGACCGTGGACAGCGTGGAGTATGGCCTGACCGACATCCAGGTGCGGCAGGCCGGCAATGCATCCAGTACATGCAGTACATACAGTACATTCTATGCATGTAGTACATCTTGTGCATGCAGGGCGAGCGCTTCTCACCACCGAGCAGGGCTTAGTGCATCCAGTTTGTTTTACAGAAGTAAATCAGCCGACCCTCGTCAAGCTAGGTGTTTTTCAGCAGACTTTATCCCATGAAGAAGACCTAGCTCCAGGAGGGTCGGCTGATTTACTCGCGTAAAATGTGCACTGGATGCGCTCTCCCTGCTCGGTGACCAGCGATGCGCCGGCTTCCACCAGTCCACCTTCTGGCACCTTGTGCTTCAATCACTGCACGGCTGTCATCCGCATGGTGATGCGCGGCGGCTGCTGTCATGCGGTGCGCCGGACGCAGGAGTATTACGCCAACACGGGGGCGCTCAAGCGCGCGGCGCAGAACGCGCGCGGCGGGCGCGACGTGAGCTGCTCCATCGTGGAGGCCTTCGGCGGCGCGCAGGGCAGCAAGCCGGTGAGAAGAGAGGCGCGCTGAGGCAGCAGTAGCACGCTTGAGGCCCAGCACTAACAAGCTCACAGCATGCAATGTACCTGCCTGTGATGCCATGGATGGATGGATGGATGGATGGGTAGATGGATGCAGGTTCCAGTACGGCATGTGAGCTTGGCGCTTGTAGCACCGGCAGTATCTACCCTCAGCCCTGGTGCGGGGTGCCAGCCATCCCGGTCCTCAACGCTGCTCAGAGTTGCGATTTAGGTCAAGGTCCCCACCGGTTTCCACCGTGTTGGGATGTGGTGGAGAGCGGTGGAGACCATGACATGAATCATACTCAAGAGCAATGTTAAGGACCAGGTTAAGGACCGAACGGTTGGACCTCACCAGGGCTGAGCCAAAGCACTAGCGGTAGGAGCACCGTCTACTGCTACATCATCAGGAATCGCAGCACGTGCACTGGGTGCAGCTTTATGCGCTGGTCCCGCTTCAGGCACGCTCGCCAGCTGTGGTTGCCAGTGTGAACAAAGTATAAATGACGCGCACGCGTGTCATAACCGCTTCGTTCTTAAGGCGATCCATATCAGCATATGGATCGACTAATTGATCAGTCTGCGGTTTCCCACAAAGCGCTGGGCGGCGCTTGATTACGATGCTTGATGGTGGCGGCTTGTTTGGCAGCGCGCGCACCACCATGGCCTGCACGCCTCTGCGCTGTGCATCCATCCCAGGCAGGCTTGCCGCTCACCCCGCTGCGCGCTGGCGCCCGCGCATGTGTGCTGTGCTGTGCTGTGCTGTGTGTTGTACCGCAGCGTGAGCTGGAGGAGGTGTTGCGGCTGGAGTACCGCTCCAAACTGCTTAACCCCAGGTGCGGTTCCGCGGTACTGGCAGGCGGCCTTGACCGCATACGGGTGCAGCAACGGCTGTAGCAACGACAGCAGCCACAGTGCTGCCCTCGCCTGTGTTCACTATGCCTGCTCGACACTGGTGCTAACTACGGCAGCTGCTGGGCCCAGATGCTAATGAGCTCTGAGCTCGGCAGTGCTTTCGCACTGCTGCAAACATACGGGCCATCAGGGCCATCCATCAGTGTTTATGCAGAGAAATAACGGATGGCGTCATGCTTGCCGTATGGGAAGCCAGGGCGTGCACCCCAATCTCACACTGGAATGCTGCTGTGTCATGCACATGACACACACCACATGCTGCGCGTGGTTGCATTGCCAGCATGTGTAGGAGCGAGCACGCATGTGGCCATCAGTGGCGCGCGATGTGCATCACACGTGTGTACATGTATATGTCAATATGTGTGTGTGCACCACTGCGCTCCCTTGCAGGTGGGCCAAGGCCATGGCCGCGCAGGGCAGCGGTGGCGCATACGAGATCAGCCAGCGCATGACCGCCATGGTGGGCTGGGGCGCCACGGTGCAGTTCACGGTGAGAGTTGTGCGCTGTGCATCAAGCAAGGGCTAGAGGTGCTTGCCTCGAGTAGCGCGCATTCTGCAAACGACATTAGGGGTCCTGCACCGCCGCCCACCGCTTGGGGTCAGCGAGCAAGCGTTTGGTAGACATTGCACACGCTTTCAGCACCCGCGTGTGCATTGCCATGCCATGCGCTATCTTCAGTGATGGCTTGACGCTTCGTTGCCTCGTCCACCACATGCATCCAATCAAAGCGAGCGGCACACACGCCACGCTTGCTTGTGCATCAATGCCCGTGCTGGTAATGGCCAAGCCCTTGCAGACGACACCGTCCTGCGACAGCCTCCACTGTTGGCCTCCGCTGCCGCGACATGCATGCAATGCCGCATGTGTCTTTAATGCTTGTAACCCGACCAAACGCGTGCATGCATCTGTAGCGGGTCATGCACCCCCCTGTTCTAATACGCTTGTATTGGTGTTTGCCTGGCGCCCCCCCCTGCAGGAGGACTGGACGTGGGACCAGGCGGCGGAGACGTACGCGCTGGACCCTGAGATGAGCGACACGCTGCGCAAGAACAACCCCCAGGTGCGTGACGTGACTGGTGACCGCACAGCCAAGACAATCGCACGTGATGGAGCCCGCGAGCAGCGACCACACGTCACGATGATGCGGGGTTGAACCCCTTGCCGCGACACCCCCGTACACGTGTCGTGCGCACACTGCATGGCCCCATCGAAGAACATACTTCTGGCACATGGCAGGGCGCGATAACAGGGCCAGCCTGCAACAAAATGAGCGAGCGCAGTGCGTGGGTTACCGCCGTGGGATAAGTAGGATGCAGGGCACCCCTCTCCGCACACCATGCTTGCTTGCAATTGCAGCAGCTGCGTCCATCGGAGCAATCAATTGGTTCCTTGTTGTTCCATGGTGATTACGGACCGCACTCTCGTGCGCAGGCGTTCTCCAACGTGGTCAAGCGCATGCTGGAGGCCGCGGGGCGCGGCATGTGGAACGCCTCGCCGGAGGTGGTGGCCAAGCTGCAGCGCATGTACGCGGAGCTGGACGATGAGCTGGAGGGCGTGCAGAAGTGATGAAGCGACGTGATGATGCTTTGGAACGCACACCAGCAGTGATGGACTGATGGCACAAGCAGAGAGGTGTAGGAGCGGAGACGCAGTGCGGTGCGTAGGTAGGCAATATGGGTGGCAATAACGAGGGCTGTTTGCGCTGTGATCTCTCAGAGCATGCTGTTTGCGTGATGTTTCGTGATACCGTGACAATACCCTCTGCATGGGTGGGCCTGGTTTAGGTTAGTCTTTGGCGATCATTAGGTTGCTGCACACGCATATGAGAGAGAGAGATGACATCACCCAAAGTAGAATAGCTGTAGGCTCCGATCGGGGACAGGGCATCAAGTTACGCGGCCGAACACGCCGTGTAACTTGCACAGGTTTGCATGCCGGAATGGGTTTCGGCCGCGATGCAACATGGGTTGCGATGTGACTCTCAAGGCTGCATGCCTATTGGCTGAACACTTTCATAGGCAGTTATGTATGCAGATGGAGTTGTGCACTCCAGGTCTGCCGGTGGGCCTGAGTCCGCGCCGTGGTTCAGGTTGCGCTACCGCCGCACTTTCCTGGTCATTTGGTGCACGTGACAGGGCTCGCTTTTTCGCCTTTGAACATCACTCGAGCACGTGTTTGTCTGCCGTCAGTCTTGGAATGCCTCAACAGCTTGCTTGGCCTACTGGCGGTGGTCCGGGCATGGTTATTGTGATTCGCGTGAACCATTTACTGTGATTGGGCATCCACTCCAGGCCATGACGTTGGCAGGCATCTGCCGTAGAGGGGTGCATGTTATTTCAGGTAGCGTGTGCATGAGGGGGCGGGTGGGTCCGCTCGGCGAGGGGTGGTGGCGTAGCAGGAATGGTGCTGCCCCTCCTGCAGTACATTGGCGACTGACGCTCTGGATGCGCGCAGCGTACGACCTCAGGGGGACGCGCTCGTTGCACGAGGAGCTGGAGGCGTCGTGCAACGGTTGCGTCCATGCCCTCTGGTCAGCTGGTGTCGATGTCAGCTGGCAGCAGGTACATGAGGCGCAGAGGGTTACGGGGTCGATTAAGTATGGACGTGTGCGGCACACACGCGGTGGGCATATTACCCAGCCCACACGCCCAGTCCTCTGTCGTCTACGATGCCTTCACGGAGCCTTCACGACAGGTCCGATGTGGCCAACACTGTTGTTGGACAGTCCCTGACCCTGCCCTTGCTTGCCTGTGTTATCAGTGTTGTTCCAGTTACCATCAGAACTGGCTCAGACCTGGCTCGAAGATGTGTAACTTTTCCCCTCAACTGCAACCACCAGAAGCTGCCCGCTGTCCTGAGCTGCAATCCTGCATCATAACTTCCACCTGCCTGCTGGCGCCAAGAGAGCGTTGGCCGACTTTCATATGTTCATATACAGAATTTGCCTTTTTGGTTGTCATCTCGAACCAGGGCGCATGTTTTCATGGTTTCGGTGCTTGTCCGTCGGTGGTAGGCAAGTCCACTCGAGCGACCAGGAAACACGTTCACGGTAATAGTGTTTGCTGCAAGCCGGTACAACGGGTTGAATCGCGTGAATCCCAGTGTTTTCCGCCTGTCGTTCGCACGACTTTTAGTCAGCAGAAACCATCCAATACCTCTGGGTCAGTGCTTGGTAGATCTTGCCCCTCCTTACTCCAGTGTTGTGGCAACACGCAGCAGATACGTATGTGTTGACGCCTGATTCTGAAAGGTGGCCAAGTTGTGCCACACCCCGCTCCATGACCACAAAGGCGTCAACCAGCTAGCATGCGCCAGTGCACTAGCGTAAACTGCAGCACAGGTACGTACGTTCAGGCTCAGCGAAGATCCAGTGTTTCGGTGCAGGGTACAGTGGTGCAACGCACGGTCCACTTTGGTTTGCAACTCTGAGGTGTACTACTGAGCGGCTGCCTGCGACTCTCTGGCGACAGCACATGCAAGCTCAAAAAACCATCAGAACAGGAAACCATCATCACATGAAACCGTATGTGGTATCTCGCCTCAGGTCGGGTGCTTGGTTGGCACTCGCTGTCCACACGCACTGCAAAGAGCAAGTCAGCTACCCCGATGCACTTTTGGATTTGAAATCGAGCGTGCTGAGCTCACTCAACTAGTATATAGGACCCCCATGCGCCCTCTTTCACGTCAAAGCTGCTTCCCTTTGTCAAACTACTTAACTTCGTCCTACACACACACCGTTTGCTGTTCACGTGTCCTCCGTCAACGCTGCACACGCCACGATGCCTCACTTCTCGGCAATCGGCCTTGGTATTACCGCCGTCTTGACCTTTGCCCCTTGGTATGTGGAAGTCCTTCCCTGTCAAACTCACCAGGCAGCTCACTTCTATGACGTGTGCAGGGGGCGGTCAATATGTGGTCAGTCAATCTGTACACACATCTCTCTGGTGGAAGCTGAATGTCTCTGTGGCTTTTGCGCTCCGCAGGGCGGTATTCCTGGCGGGCATCTGCAAGCTTACCGACGTCTTCAACTCAAACCAGGGCGCCAAGTGGTGAGTAGTGCGATTAGCTTTTTTAGACAGCAGCTGACTCGGACGCCCCGACGCGCCACACAACAACCTGCAAGCGCTAGCGTTGGTGCGTTGGTGCTAGCACCTTCTTAAGGAAGACGCCTTTACTTGACAAAACGTTTCCGGCGCGTTCCAGGCGCAAGTCCTTGCCTCATGGGCTGCTGCAAACGCCTGACTGGCGCTCTTCCGGAACTGTCTTGGTTCTAGCTAGTGTGGCCCTAGCAACACCATTCTGCCTAGCGTGGTATCCTGGCACAACCTTGCTTCAGCAAAGCGACAACCTCTCTTTGGCGAAATGAATCTTCTGCAGACGCCGGGTATGCTTCCTCATGAATTACTTCCCCCGCTCTAAAACCTGCTCTAAAACGTTATGCTTGTGCTGCATCTTTTGCAACCTGTGTCTTTGCAGGGCTCGTCAACAACAGTACATGTGAGTTGCCAGTGTGCTTGCGCTGACTGTGTCGTGTCTGTTGGTTAGCAATGTGGCTTTGCTGTTGTGCCGGTTTGCCAGCCAACACTTGGAAACATTTGCCTAACCATGTGGCCCTGTGCTTGCCTGCTCTGCTGTTGCAGGCTCGAATGGCAAGTTTGGGCGGGGGGCCGCTTTTTGAGCGAGGTGGTGGTTGGTGACCGAGAACCATTGCAGGAACTGGGCCCAACACCACTTGCACGCTGTACTTTTCCCGGTTGGCCTATGCCGTACACGTTGACAGCTTACCCGTTCCTGCTGACCTCCTACTTTACTGACACACTTTTCACCTGCTACCGTTTTCTGTCAGTCAAATACTCCCTCCAAGCATAGCAAACCTGTCCAGCTGACACGGTTGTTTCCATCGTGCCATTTCCTTCATGGTTGCGTGTATTGCAGGTTTGAGATTTGGTTTGAGGTGCGGGATCTCGCAAGTTTCTTGTGGAAACTGCAAGCAGTGTCCAGCAGCACCAGCGGATAGTGAAGCGGTTGCTTTGTTGACAAACAATCAAGCGTATGGTTGCTGAACTGCTTGCCATTGCTGTCTGTTTCCCTGCACAGTTTGCTATCATCGTCTTCGCCATCATCGTTGCTTTCGGCCGCTTCGCCAAGTTGTGAGTAGCATTCAAGCCAAGGACAAGCTCAAGTTCATGTATCGCGTGCCTATTGTGTGCTTGTGGCTGCTGGACTTGGCTGCTGCACTTCCTGTGCCTTCCCAATGCTTGCACCCTCGCCCCTTCCGCCCCCCTTCCCTGCACTGACTGCAACGTTATGGGCTTGTGCTGCTGCTCTTCCTATCCTTGGTGTGTATGCAGTTCGGGCTACCTGCACATGTGGCTGGGGGTGAGTCTGCAAACCTGTGCTGCATGACCTGAGCTTTTGAAGTCATTCCTGCCCCATGCAACACGCCCAGCTTGTGCTCATACTCGGTGAATGGTCAGCATGCACGGGTTCAGCATTGCTTCCTCTGCCCCCACCGTATGTAAGGATGTTCAATGCAATGCGCAGACCAACACGGCCCTCATCATCTACAGTGCTACCATCCGCCTGGTGACGATCTCGCAAATCAACGACGGCCTCGACCCCGGCCCCTACACCTCCTCCAACATGGATGGCCTCAAGTGCACCGCTGCCGGCCAGATCTCCACGGTGCGCGCATATGGGCTTGCGCCATGCTGCCGTCCTGCATGGCGCACGTGCAGCTATGAATGGAACCCACTCACATGCCTTTCTATGTTCCAGGCGTGTACCTGTAGGTGCTTGCTTGTGCTTTGCTCCCTCTAGGGTGTGCACAGCGTGTGTCAGCATGAATCAGTGCTGCTGACAGACGCTGATTCAGCACTGATTCATGCTGCGCCACGGAGGAAGGACATTAAGCTGTCATGCTGGCCTGCATCCCCTGTCCCCTGATGAGCTGCTTTCCCCTCTTTCCCCGCGCGTGTGTCCACCCTACCCGGCAGGCCTTCATGAACTTTATCATCCCCGTCTTCCTGTCGATCGCCGCCGTCAGCGAGGTCGACCACAAGAAGGACGATGACGCCAAGGAGGCCGCCGCCGCTGTGTAATCACGCGCAATGCCAACACCCTCCCGCTGGTTCTCTACCCTCCAGTACCCTCCCGTATAATGTGTTATGTGCACCGGCCCCCCTCCCGCCGATTCCTGCGCCCCATGCCTAATGCGTGCCTGCTGGCTACGCCGCCAGTGAACCAAATCAAATGGCCATGCTTTGAGATCCCTACAGGGGCGATGACGCCCCTGTAGGATGGCGCCGCACCCCTGGAACCTCTGAGGCAACACCTCAACACCAGTACTGGATCGGCAGCTGTGTATGCACGGCACACAGCTGCATGCCTGGCGTGCTGTCATGCATAATAATTCATAAAAGCAATAAACTCACCTGCCGCGCGTACGAGTTGCTGGGTTGCCTTCGTAGTGCTGAACGCCAACGCCGCACCGTGCAAACGGCAATAAGGCGCCTCACGCCAATAATAGTGTGATGCCCCCCCTGCCTGGACTCATTGGTCATCGCCTTCTATGTGCGAACCCCGGGCGTACGTGTAGGCTACGTTTACGCACTATACCGTTTGAGGCGGCCAGCCCCGTGCTGCGCGCTCCTGTGTAAAGACCTGCCCCGGCCTTGGCACCCGCACCTGTGCCACAGTTTGTGTGTCCTATATAGACATTTAGTACAGCATAGCACCAGACGCACAACAGGTCTCAACTGTCTGGGGCTCTGGGCCTGCTGCTGATAGCATACACGCAGTGCAGGCAGTCCTGGCATGGGCAAGGCAGTCGTGCCCAGAGCCCCAGACTGCCCACTGCCTGGCATCACCTGCTGGATGGCTGCCCACCTGCTGGCAGCACAGCGACACAGCTGCCCCCAGGCTGCACCCACAAGCGAGGAATGCAGCGGTGTTGAGTGCATCATCACACGCGACCCTGTGGAGGTGGCTAGGTGCCACACTGCCATGCATTGCTGCTGGGTGCAGTGCGCACCAGACATAGCTCCTTGCCCTTTGGACCGCCTTGGACCGCTGATGTGGTTTACAAGTTTCAACAGTTACACACAGTGCATGGAATTGCAGCAGCACAGGGCCATTATTGGTTGGTTCAATGACTTGGGCTTTGTGTGGATGCGCGATGTAAGGAGTATACAACGCAGTAAACGCATTACGGGGGTGCGATTGCGTCCCTGGTCAAGTCCCGCCACATTGATGAAATGCTTTGTTGGCGTGCAATAGCGACATCTATGCAGGCCACTCTCTCCGTGCATGAGTGAGGGAGCGCACGACTGGAGTGACGTGCTGCACGAATGCGCCCCTCACTGTTTATAGCGTATGTCGACGATTATGTGTATGTGCCGTATGTGATGGGGTCAGGCGTGACGAGCGCGAAGTGGGTCAGGCGGGGCGGGCCGACCGCGCGCACCCTACCCGGGCAAAGCAGCTAGCTGGCGGGTGCTGATCGCCGAGCCGCTTGCCCGGGGCTATAGCAGGGTAGCATGGAGAGTGCTTCAGCAGGGAGTCCAAATGGGCAAATGCAAAGACAGTCGAACGATGGGCAGTTAAGTTCTCAATGCCGGCTGCAAGTGAATGCGGCCAGCCAGGCAGTGGCGAATGGATGCAGTCAAGGTGATTGGTTGGGAAGCGATGTCAGCAGGTACAGCAAACAACACGTAATGAGGTGTTTGGTTGTGCAGCGCGCAAGGTATAGGGAGAGGCATGAGAGGAATTGTCAGCCTTCTCAAGTCATGTGCTTACGGTACATGCTTACTTACGGAGGGGCTTCAGCAAGCAACGCACGTGCTGGTGATGCGTGGGCAGCAAACCCTTGGGTTGATCCATAAACACAAACATGAACAACATAGGCATGTTATGCAAGGCCTATTGACATTGACGATCCGGAAGCTTTCAGCATAGGGTAGTTCCGGACGTACCTACTATAAAATTCAGCCTGATGCTGGCATCGCTGAGGTATTCATCAGGTGGTCAGGCGGGGGCGCAAGTGAAGGAGGGCCAGCATCGGCCACTCAAACGGGCGCTTGGCAGCAGCTCGCCAAGGACTTATTATTTATGCTCCGACAGTTCCACAATCATCCCTTGCTATGACGCCCGCACGTCAAAAGATACCAGCGCTATCCGCCAGCACGTTACCCCGCACGTATCTCCACGCCATTGCGGGCAGCGCACCGGCAGCATTGAAATTACAGGGTACCGGGTACATGGTTGCGCGCTATGGTATGCTATCATCAGCAGCGGCAGGCGCGCAGGCGCATCAGCGACGCTCCCTCTGCCATGAGGACCCATGCGGCAGACCGTCCCACGCACGCGCTGGCTCCTGCTGGGGCAGCGGCGGCTGACCCTGCTGCTGCTCCTGCGGCACCGGCACGTCATCGTACATGGGATTGGGAGTGCCTTGTAGGTATGAGTAGGCACCGGCAGCGCACTCCCCGCTGTCCCCACCAGCTGCATCGTCGCTCCCAGCAGGCCCCGCCGCCGCTGCCGGCTCCACGCCCGCCACCGCCTTGCCCTTCTTCATTGCCCCTGCCGCTGTACCGCCTGCAGTACCGCCGGCGTTGTCCAGGGGGGCCTGCGTGTCGTCATGATGGTGAGCGAGCGACTCATGTGGCGACGCACCCTCAGTCTGTGCGTGTTGGCTGCCCGAGCTCAGACTGGGGTACACCACCACCGCCGGGGGTGGCGACAGCGTTGATGCCTGAGACTGAGGCTGAGAGCGGGAGGACAGCTTGCTTCCTGCGGGCGCGTGGTCTGGTGTTCCCAGCTCACTGTCTCTATCCTTGTCCATCACGTCTGTTGCGGGTGGCGCCGCCATGCCCTTGTGAGACACCACCATCACGACGTCGTCAAAGCCGTCGCGGGTAGTATGGTCGGCGTCCATGCGGCGCTTGTACACGCGCGGGCGCCACAGCGGCGTGCACATGCAGACCTTGCGCGTGTCTGGCACGAGGTCGTCCAGCACACGCAGCAGCCACACAAACACCAGCGTGATGCCCACGATGAGGTAGCCTGCAGGCAGGAGGGAGGGGGGGAGAGGGGGGGGGGCATGTGTCGGTGTGTCATGCCACACCCATCACACCTACCC
>BDDA01000580.1:24965-46666 GCA_001662385.1 Chlamydomonas asymmetrica
TCCGTACACACAATAAGGCACGGCTGTGCAGCGCGCGTCCGCATGCGCAGGCACACCCACACCTCTCGCCAACTCGCTAACAGCACAGCAGTACAAGGTGCAGCACGACACAGGGCATGTACTACACGGTCAGGTGAAGCATGTGGGAGGCTGGCTGGCTGGCTGGCTGGCTGGCGGACGAGCAGGCGGCCTGCCTGGCTGTCAGGACAATCTGCAGGCCGGCTGAGGTGAGAGGCGACAGATGAGAGGTGTGAGGGACCCTCCCATCCCCGTGCACAGAGCCCCCGCTCATTTGTGTGCGCACTCTACGCATCACTCACCGCGGCCGACATGGCGTTGAGGTCGTAGCCCTTTGCACCCAGCAGCGCCTGTATGTGCAAGACATCCCACCGCACAGGTGTGACATTCCGGTTCAGCCGCTGCATGGCCCATAGCTGCACGGGAGACGCAGGATGAGCACCTCAAACCGCATGTACCTTGCGGCCCTGGCATGCAGATCTGCGTCCGTGTTGGGCCCAAAAATGGTGCCTGCATAGCTCATGCTTAGTCATATGACTTGTGTGGCGCACCCACCCACCCACTCACCTGTGCCAGCTCAGCCGGGCGGTCATACAGGTAGTACGATGACATCACCAGCCTCCACTCATCGCCATTCTGTGCATGCAAACACACACAGCCGCCACATCCCATCGATGGAGCACCACAGGGCAGGGTCAAAATCATACATCACACTTCAGAGGCACGAGGGTAGGCTCAACGCAAGCCGCAGTGAGATACGGTCGTGGTGCCGCAGTGAGGTACGGTCGTGATGTTCATACCCTTGGTCAACGTGATGACCTAAGGATGGTCTGAGTGCCTGGCAATGAGCAGGCAGGATGACGGTGGATCCATGCAGGCATACGGTGGTCCGGGAAGGATTTCGCGGCAACACACTGAGCATGTGGCACACACCAGTACATCCCCCCTCCCCTTCCCCCCCTTGCCCCCCTCCCCCACCTCGTAGCTCTGCTCCATGAAGTCCCACTCCAGCTGCGCACATGCGTCGCCCATGATCTGAGCGCCGCCCGACAGCACAACGCCCGCAATCTGAGTGAGGCACAGATGTAGAGGTAGGGATAGGGCCAAGCGCCGGTTGAAAGGGTGTAACGTCGTTGATTTAGTACACAAATCTAGAACAGACGGCCAAGAGGGTCAAGCCTCGGTGCAAGTTCAGTGGTTTCCAGCAGACACGAGCAGCAAGTGTGGAGGTGAGAAGGGTGGTGGAGGCTGGAGGTGGAGGCCGGCCAGGCAGAGGTGGTGACGTGCAGGCTTGTGGGCCCGCCGCCATGCATGCGCTAGTGCCCGGTGTTAGTGCATGTGCGCGTGCTTGGCCCCCTAGCTAGCCCAAGGCGATCAGTGGGGTGGGGGGAGTGGCAGGCGAGGTCAGGGGGCGGGTGAGGCGGGGCGGCAGGCCGCTCACCTGAGATATGCAAGCCATGAACAGCAGCACGCCCAGCGTCGTCACCATCAGCGTTTGGATGGGCCTGCACAGACAACACACACACAAGGTCAGGTGGTGGTAGCATTAGACACAACTGTGTCAGTTGTAGGAGGCTGACGTGTGCCTATATAGGCCAGTGCCTCATGGTCTCATGGAGTCTCATGTATGTATGGCCGCAGTGGCCCAGGCGCGGTGGCTGAGCGGTATGTCATGTTGCGCTGTCTCGGCCAAGTCAGACGATGGGCTGCTAGCACCATGTTTCTGATAGTGAAAACCGTCACCCTGCCCCTTCATCACAGAAGCCCCAGGCTGCAACACACACATGCTTCACACGGGCTCACATCCACGTCTGCCAGATGAGCACCAGGACCAGCGCGATTGCGACGCCCCACAGGATGGCCCAGACCTGCAAGCGGTGGGTGATGGCGCAGGCGACACACCGCCAGGCAGCGCAGCATGGCACGGCACACACGCCTCAGCAGGCACAGTGGTGGGAGTGGTGCTGATGCCCATACGCGGTAGGTCTAAGTTCTCGCCTCCACCCTCAATCCGCATCCACACATACAATATATACTGATGTACGTCGTCACAATTTGGACAGGTGCTTGTAGCCATCCAAGAAAAGCCTGATCTGCCAAGTGATGTGAATCCAATCAACACCAATCAACCGTCTCCTTATGTGTATTGAGCGCAGTGCACGCAAGTATGACTGCAAAGCCCATTGGCCCTCACATGCAGGGTCACCCTCACCCTGGCCCCCATCCGCCACCCTTTGACCACAGATCCCTTTTGACTTACCAGGGTGACGATCCTGGTGGCGTCTGTGGTGTTGGACTCATACCTGTCAGTGTGCATTGCAAGGATCATGTGCGCACACGTGATGTGATTGCCACACGGCAAGTTAGTGTTGCCGGGCCAGTTTAGACAGGCAGGGTGTAGTCTTGCCTCCTCTCCCCCCCCCGCTCCATCCAACTCAGCAAACAAAGCGTAATCAGGCCATGCATGCTGAACAAGGCCAAATGCTAACGCACACCGACTAAAAATGACATGCATGCCTCTTCATTTGGGCTTAGGCACGCTGGTCAGGAACGCTCATGCCATGCGCACGCTGGAGTATTCAACCGCGCCTCGTGCACAGCTTGCTGCTTGCACACAAGCGTTTGAGGTTCAGAGTGCACGCTACCACTCACCTATCAACGGCAGTGTTGATGTCAGCAAGCGAGGTGTTGATGCTGGCAGACATGTTGAGGAGCGACTCGTTCACCACAACCATCCGCGCGCTCAGCTGCATGCAACACATGCATGCACAGAATGCGCGCGTACAGGATCAGCAGTGCGCTGCCATACACGCAGAAGCATCAACACACCCATTGGCCCCATCAAGGCAACCGACATGGCCACATACAGTGGGGCCAAGCAGAGCATTTAGCAGATTGGTCAGAGTACGAACAAAAGACAGATGCCGGCCTGCATGGGACGCCTGCATGTGTCTGCCGGTTGCAATCCCTCGCATGCCTGCCGCCTCACCTGCTCATACATCTGGTCCAGGCTCTCAGGCAGGTTCTCCACAGCGGCATTCAACTGCATGCATGCACAGCAGCACACGCACATGTCAACAGCAACACAGGGGAGCATCCGCTGCATGCTGCTCGCTCAGCTCCAACACCCAACAGGCCTGCCGCACATGCGCAACTGACGTAAGCGTGACAACAAGGCGCTTTCAAGCTACGGGATGTGTACAACAGCAGTGCAAGGTGAAAGCAGGAATCATACGTACACAGGCTTAGTTGCACGCTTCATGGCATGGTCAGTACACAGCCGGGTCGCTGAACCCTATGTCACCCACCAACGCTGCCGTGCCATTGTCTACAGAGTCCGCCATGACGGTCGCATCACCCAGCTGCACCAGCAGCGACTGCAGCGCGGGCTGCACCGCCGTCACGGATGAAGCCATGGCACCAGCCTCCTGCGCCACCCCAGGCGCTGATCCCGCCAGCAACATGGTGGCCTTGTCGCCAGCCACATGGATTGAAGCCTGAACGGCGGTTTGCAATCGGGAGGTGAAACGGCATGATGGTGACAATGGGGTTCCAAAACAGAAAGGCAAGAAGCGCTTGCGGAGTGTGTATGCACGTATGTATGCCACTAAGCTGCACGTGAACATGCATGCAGGCATGCATGCCTCCGCCCGCCCGTCCACCACCACGCGTATTGTACGCCAGCGCCATGCCCCATCCACGTCATGTGGCTGAGCAGGACACGCACATGGGACTCAAACAAACAAGCCTGGCAGCGATGCCTTTGAGGCACATTGACAGGCATGGCCAAATCAGCTGTGAGCATGCCACAGCTATGTGTTTGCCCACGTGCCACCTTGCCACATACGACCACCTCGCATCTTTTATATGTTTAGCACCTACCTGTATGTCTGGCATGTTGGGCGGCAGGGTGTTGGCGGCGGCGGAGGCGGTGGCGGCAACGCTGGGCTGCATCAGCGCCGCCTGATGTTGCATCATGGAGTACCTGCGCAAGCGCATGCCAGATGATGCAGCAAACAACACGCCCACCGTCATGAACCCATGTGCATGCCACCTGCAATACACGCACGTGGGTGAGCGGGTGCCGGGGTGGGCGGGTGGGTGGGTGGGGGCCCAGGTTTGCGTCACAGGGTGGCTGGGTGGGCAGAAGCAGATCAGGACATCATCAAGAAGGTCAACATGCGTCAACGGCATCGTGTAGCACATCAGCTGCCCACCACTACCTACACACACCAATTGCGGGCCTGCAGGTGCAGCTGGGCTTACGTGTTGTTGCTTGGCAGCGCCTGATACGCTGCCAGCGCCTGGCTCAGCGCAGTCACGGGTGCCACCAGTTGCTGCAGCGCTGAGGTCAAACCGCCTGGGCCAGCCAGTGCCACCAGCAGGGAAGCGGTGTCAGGGATTTCAGTTTGAAGCGGCGATCCCCCGCCTGGCATCAGCCTCAGCGCTGCTGCCAGGGCCGTCAGGGTGGTGGCGTTCAGCCAGCCGTAATTCGCGCACAGCGCCTGCTGCTGGCCCAGCAGCAGCATGTTTGTGGTGTACAGGGTGGGTGTGTTGTTTCCCGCTGCTGGCTGCTGCTGGGTGTGGGTAGCGTTGGCCGCGGCGGTGCCGTTGGCACGATGAAGCTGCCCATTGGTGAGCGTGTTGTTGAGGAACGCCGCATACGCGCTGAAGAAGGGGATGGCCTGCAGCACGGGGCGCATCAACGGCCAGAGTGCACTGTCAGGAGGCATCGTAGCGCTCACTCACTCACTGCCGAGCTGCATGGCCCGCACCGGCATGCACGTCAGCCAACAGCTTCAGCTTGCATTGCCATAACAACTGTTGTGCATTCTGCCTGGCCAGCAGCGACATGTTGCTGTCGGCATTGGTTGTGGGCAGGAAAACAATTGGTATTCTGTCTGTGTTTGCCTTACATGGGCTTAAAGCACCTTACCGGCACGGTTGATCCGTTCACAAGCGTCACGGTGAGGTTCGTGAGGTTCATCACGTTGTCGTTTGTATTCGCCAGGTGCGCGTTCAGGCCGCCAAGGCACACGTAGCCGCCGCTGTCGTACACCTGGGAGGCGTAGCTCAGCGCGTCAGTGAGCGCCACCGATGTGTTGCCCACCAGCTGCCCGCAGTCGGGCGCGGCCGTCCGCGAGGCGTTGGCGAGGGAGGTGAAGGTTCGTGCTGCCTGCAGGCCGGACGCGGCTGTCAGCGCCGCTGATGCGGCTTGCAGCTGCTGCACCCAGGGCGCCAGCTGTGACGATACCAGGGCGTTGGATTGCGCCAGCGCCTGCACCAGGCTGGAGGCGGCGCCCTCAGCCGGCCTGGATGGTAACATGTGAGGGCATGCACACGCAACAAGAAACTAATCAGGAGACCTGTCCATTGACAGTCTCACGATATGCAGATCTGCGAACGGTGGTTTGCGCCTCCACACAGTGTGGCGGCGCAAACAAAAAGGGTCGCTCCAAAAAGGTCGCTTGTGCATGGCAGGGCCAGGGTGAGCGATGCAGGCACGCTATGCGGTCATGCAGTAGCCCTTCCCAGTCCCCCTTTCCACATGCATGCATGCACGACATGCCGATCGTATCCATGCAGCAATCAGCAGCCGAACGGACAGCTTCAAAGCCAGCCTGCAAGCGGGATTGGCACTGAAAAACATTACTCACTGGTCAATCGGCAGCGCTGCAAGCAGCCCCGCATAGGTCGTGAGGTTGTGCTCTACGGCAGACACCGTCGTTGGCAGGGCGTCTACGGGAGGGCCCGCCGCTGCCAGCGCCTCCAAGGGCGTCATCAGTCCCAACAAGGCCGTCGTATTGGCGGCGACGGCCAGCGCAGTAGCGTTCAGCGCAGCAGCTGACGCGCTGGCGGTGGTGGTCGCGGGGGTGGGCGTGACGGAGATGTTGGGCGAGAGCACCAGCAGCGCTGACGAAAACACGCCTGCGGAAGGATTGACGCGTTGGCAGCAACCGACAGCGGCGTTGAAGGCATGAGTTGCTTCAGTTCAACCCCATGGGTGCATTCACGTCGCTTGCTGTGTAAGCGTTGCATGCATTGAACAGGTTCACAGTTGCATACAAGGACCTCAGCACGGCGCCAATATGCGCCTAGCTACATCCTGATGGCCTACTGGCCTGACAAGCCCGCCTGAACCACACGGCAAACCCCACTTGCATCCTCTCATGAGTGCCGGGACGGCATGTCAGGGCATGCACATCGGTAGCGTGTGCCTGTGCGTCATCGACACCCTTGCCATTACCATGACCATGACCATCACCATAACTATCATCATTACCATTACCATCACCCTTACCTGCCAGGGCCAGGTAGGTCTGGCCGGCGCTGGCCACAGGCTGAGCCAGCGCAGGCAGCGCCGCACTGAAGTTGACCACGCACTGCATGTGATGGCAGCACGGCACACACACACACACACACACACACACACACACACACACATATGTATATGTGATGAGGCGGCGGGGGGTGCGGTGGAGGGGGAGGAGGGGGTGAGCGCACCCTCTTTGACTGACGGACCGAGCAAGCAACGTGTGTCAGCCCATATGCATAATGGTGCTTCAGGTAGCAGCAAGTGGCAATGCTGAACGCAGTGCAGAGTGCTTTCGCTCAGCACCCCTCTACGCATAATGATACTTCGCTCAGCACCCCTCTACGCATGCGAGCCATACACCCTGGCAACAGGCAGAGTGCCAAGCAGAGCAACCCGCCAGCCATTGAAGAGAATGCACCCAGCTTCGGGGCAAACAAACAGGAGTCCAGGGGCTGCACCTCAGGGTGACTGTGCCCGTACGTACGTGCACCATGCGTTGCATTGTCCCCATTGGGTGGGCAGTTGATCGCGCCGTGATGACTCACCGCAACGTCTTGGTGGAAGGCATTCTCATCTAGCGACGCTTGCACGATGTCACTCACGACAAGGATGTTTCCAATCACCCCATAGTTGATTGAGGCCTTCAGTGCAGGACAGCAGTTTGGCGGCGTGCGTCGGCAGTGCATGGCAGCGCGCAAAGAACAGCACGGCACAGCAGGGCACAGGCACAGGGAACAAGCCGTTGTGGGGGGTGCCGTGGTGCCGCCAGGGGCACATTTCTTAGCAGTATGATGCGGTAGCGTGAGCCAAGCCACACCACGAGGCCGGCATGCAATCCTGACCTTACACACACCCTTGTACCGACAAGCCATTCCCCTCCAACCCCGCTGGCAGCGCGTAGCACCCAGTCAGTCAGTGGCACGCCCATACAGCGCCCATCCCATCACCCGGGGCTCACCATGATGCCGGTGATCAGTGATTGCACGTTTGAGCCGTACTCCACAATAACCTGAACCATTGCAGCGAGTATGACAGTGGCCCAGCGGGCGTAGGAGGAGGAGGAGGAGGTGTGGGGGGACCGGCAGGAGGAGGGCAGGACACGAGGGCATGAAGCAAGATCAGCCAGCGTGATCGTGCCTAGCCTGTCTGTAGGCTCAAAGGGAATCCCCCCACCCTGGCATCTATGCCAATACGCGCTCACATGCCACTGCGATGATGGCGGGGCGATGCTGTCATGAGCCCCGCACCACGCCAAGTGGGCTGCACCTGGTGACGATGCTGGACTGGTGGCTGCTGTGCCCTCAACGCGGAGGCCTCCCAATGCCCACCCGCCTGGCGCGTGATTGACATGCCCAGGTGACGGCCGCGTCTGCTCACCTAGCGGCACATGCACCCAGCATGCCCCCAAACAAGGCAAATACACTCGGGGGCACAATTGCATGTGCATATGCGCACGATGGCTGCCACATGGCTGCCTTGTATGTCCCAGCAGCTGCTGCGTTCAGATCAGAGGCTGCAAGGGGTCAGCGGCCGCGATGTCTCACCCGCACGGTGTTCCAGAATATCTGCATGGCCTCCGCGTCCAGCGTGGCGATGCCCCAGCAGCACATCCCCACCAGCACACACAGCGTCAGCGTCATAAACACCTGCATGTCCATACGCACACATCCGCGCGTGCACACGCACATGCACAGGAATGCGTGTGCAAATGTCATGCAAAAGCAAGAGCCGGCAGCAGGCAGGCACGCGAGGGCAGTGGCAAGCAGCAGGGCATCAGATCCCAGAAGCAGATCCTGCGTCAGAAGCAAAGCACGTCTAGGAACCGCTCATATCGGTACATATACAACAATGCGTATGCATGCACTTTGATTGCACAAGCCAGTGGACAGTGGTGCACCGTACGCCACATGACGCCCTGCTACGTACTGCTGCGTTTGATTGCTATGCGCTGTGAGCTTGCGCGGCACTTGGACACTGCAACGCCTGTAGCTGGGAAAGCGGCACCGCTGCACGCACCCCCCGCCCCGCAGCCAGCACTGGCGCAGGTTTATTAAGGCCCTGTGCCAAAGCCTGGCTCAGATGGGCGGTGTTGCTCAGGGTGGCGTGCTTGCTGTCGAGCTCACACAGTGAGAGGCCCGCACGCCCCCTAGGGTGCGTCAACTGCGCCTTGCATTCAATACAGCAAAACCCAGTTGCGTGTGTTCCCCAGTGCATTTGAGCACACGCACACGCACCTTGACGCACAGCCGGATCTCATCGTACCACATCACCGCCCCGCCGAGCCAGGCCCGGTCATACGACGAGTAAAGCTGCCGGCTGTCGCCGCAGCAGCGGTGCCGCCGCTTGTGGCCTGGCCCGCAGTGCAGGCAGCACATGCGTATCCACCGCCTGCACGCGTGCACGTCATCACGGCCGCCACAGGTGAGGGTGCGTGGCTACACAGGGCGCATGTCGCCCTTTGAGCATGGCTTGAGGACGTGCGGTGGCCCTTAGAGCGTGGCTTGAGGGCATGCGGTGTGTGACATGCACACCGGTACGCATCATGCATGCATGGTAGGACTGGGTATCGTTGTACGTGACACATGCTGACATGTGACCTATAGAGGCACACAACCCTACCCCCCATGTGACTCGACCAGCACGCTTGGCCTGTGTAGCTGTGGCTAGCTGCTGAGCCAGAGGCATTGCTGACAATTTCCTGGGCCTTGACGGGCAGGGCCTAACATGTCACTCATTCGTGCCGAGGACACTTGCGGCCTTGCGGGTATCAGATTGACTTGCTCGTGCGTGGTTGCGCTTGACGCAGCCTTGTGTCTCATGAACTCACCAGGTAAGTAAGGATACCAGTAGCACGATTAGGCACCCCAGACATATGAAGCTGCATATTGCTGCAAACGCCACCACCTCGCGAACGTACGTCCTCCATTCAGTACTGTCCCACAGCAGAGGGTGGAAAGTGGCGTTTGTCTTCAAAATGGTCCACTGTAAGGTTCAGGGGCGATAAAGGAAAACATGCAGTGCACTGTTAGTCGTGTCACTGAGCAAACGGGGCGCTGAGGGGACTGGACTGAGGGCATATCGGCCCGTACCCTGGGCACTTCAAACATCTGCCTGAAACTGGTGCTGAGCACTAGGCGGCTTTCTGCTCTTGCTTGCCTGTTCGCGCACGTCCGGACACGCGTAGAGCGCTGTGTAGTTGTCTGTCGGCCAAATGGTAACGTTGCCGACCACCACAGTTTCAGGCAGAGGTGAAGAACTTGGCTCGGGAGTAGACGTCATGATGAGACTGCATGGGACAAGCAAGGGGCCCGCCTTGTTTCGTTCCAGGCGCTAACGTGTCACTTGCCCTTCTAACGCACAAAGCAAACATAAGGACTGGGAGACTTGAACAGCACGTCAAGGGGTGTGTGCATGAGGTGATCACATAGTGTCTGCTGCATGCCGTATGCACAGCAACTGCAGCTCGCAGTCAAAACGCAGCCTGCACGTTCACACCATGCCCAACCGCCGAGCCATGCGGAACTTCGCAGTGACGTGTGGACGCCTAAAGCTGAACTACGCCCTGCAGAGATACAAACCGAAACTCTGACGCAAGTCTCACCTGACCGCACGGTCTGTGGCCTGCTATTGGTGCAGGGTACAATGCATCCTAGCTTGGTCCAGGCGCCCGGACGCTGCAGAAGGCTGGGAAATGGGTGCAGGACGCTTGCGTGGGTTACGTCAGTGTCCGGAAAGTAATGGGAAGGCTCATGTCTTTCACGCTCTGCCTCAAGCTGTTGGCCGCTGCTGAGCTGGTCGGGTAGAGAAAGTGCTGTCCAAGGCAGCCTGGCAAAAAAGCCTCCAGCAGCACAGCAGCACCTCTAGTTGCACGTACGCTGCTGTAAGCTTGTTGGTGCTAGTGGCTGAAGCGCAGGCAGGTACGGCGCGTTTGTCGCGCTCGGTCACAGGTGCGTGACAATTTGATTGACACCACCGCTCAGAGGCAGAACGTGCCTGTGAGCCTGCTTTCGAGTAGGTCCATAAGCAGAGGATTGAGGTAGAGGTTAAAGACACTGGGACACAGTATTGATGCAAACAAACAGTTTGTCAAGGAAGGCAGGGCCTTGCAGGAGTGCACGAGGCTGAGCACAAGAGTTTGGAAGCCCAAGTATGACAAGTGTTTTGTGTCTGTATTACCAGTACCTTGCATGTGCGTGGGCTCTTGGGCATGGCGCGTCTCAACCAGTCCGGCAGGTTCACCTACGCTTCGTATGGAATCCGGATTTCGGAGCACCTCGACTGCCACAGAAGCAGAAGTCACATTGAACATTTTAGAGAAAGCATGTTGCCAGAACAGTTTCAGTGGCTGACAATTACGTGCAACCGCACGTGTGTCGCTGTGGGCTTTGTGACAGCCCGGTGACAGCCATTAACAGAACCTTGTGATCGCAGCAAAGCCATACCAGGGGGCTTATACGGGGCAAAGAACGGCGTTATCATGAGGCGCATGGCTGAGGAAAAGACCAAACCCAGGCACTCAGGTTTTTTGTTGAGACAATTCAGAACAAGGGCTGAAGAACGTCCCATGTCGGAAAGCGTTGTCCTAATCCAAGGAGCAGCACCGCATGTCCTGAACAGCCTCCGTGCCGACAAGCAAGCTGCACTGTGCATTGACCAAAAGCCACGACTGTTACCTCTGACTGGTAAGATACTGCGTTGTTATCTTGCTCCGAGACCACGACTCTCACGACCACTGCGTTCCGTAACCGCGAAAAGGTGCCCCAATTGTGAGCTTCGGAGTTGCATACTTGCGCTTCTAAACCATAGCTCATATTATGCAGCAAACAACGGCGCCGCCTGCAGGATATTAAACCCCATCCAGTACCAATCGTGCGTGCTGGTCTTACTTTCCCACTGCGCCGAGCGTTGAAAGTGCGGTCGAAGTGCAAGCACATATCACAATGCACGCATGAACTCAAGCGCAAGCATTGTTCGCGTTTGATTAAACGCGCACAGTCTCTTCAAACCAACTGTTTTTGCCGTACAGTTTTTTGTGGTTGCTGTGGTAAACAGCCTGCAAAGTGGAATACAAATTGAACTTGGCTATACCAATCACGTCTGGGTTTTACTATCCGTTCTCTGCCCTCCAAGGCTGTGGTATTGCTGTGGCAAACAGCCTGCTCGCACGAAGTAGACATACCAGTTACGCTTTCCTGACCCTCAACCTGTGTTGAGGGGGCCAAAGCTCTCAATCACAGTCCCACGTCCATCGTTGCCTCCGCGGGCTCCCACGTCTCTGCCTTCACCCCAGATTAGACGCTTGGGCCGTTCCAGCACTCGCAACGTACGTGCTACCCTGCCTACGTGTCGGATTACACATATGTAGTGTATCCATATATATCATTTGCAACCCTGGTACGTTTGTTGCACTAGTGGAATGAACTCGGTTGTGCTACCGAGTCTGACCAGCAGGTATGTGAAGGATTGGTGCAGCAGTATTGTTTTGGGCTTCAGGCACCGTATACGCGTTAAAAGCACTCCCTGTTTTATCAGCCTTGGCTTGCTCAGGCTGCTCAGTCGTTTTGCAACAAACAGATTTTGCCTCGGTCGTGACGTTTGTCCACTCGCAGCCCCCACAGCCCACCAATGCCGCCACCTCCGTATCCCTCTTTGAACCCTGTGACTGTTGGAACTGACACTGTATGGCCAGTTGAACAATTCACACCTCTTTATGCGTGCCCAGATGTACGCCAACAGGCA
Source organism: Chlamydomonas asymmetrica (assembly GCA_001662385.1). Classification (NCBI taxonomy): domain Eukaryota; kingdom Viridiplantae; phylum Chlorophyta; class Chlorophyceae; order Chlamydomonadales; family Chlamydomonadaceae; genus Chlamydomonas; species Chlamydomonas asymmetrica. Next base: position 37,039 of record BDDA01000580.1, read on the forward strand.
AGTTACAGCAGTTGAGCGTGTTCTCCATCGACAGAGGCAACCTGTACTAGGACTTCCAGTATTTGCTCTTCAGAATAAAATCGAACGCCTTTGCTGCCAATGTTCCACCTTGAAACACCAAGAGTATGCATGGTTCCGGAACCAAGTGGAGTGTGACCAAGACCTTTGTGACAGGTTGGCTTGTATACCTCCATCTTCTGTGCAGTGGACTACGCTTAAAGCCAACAACACCTTTCAGCCTCTCATGTGGGACAACGCGCAGTTTCGCACTTATTTTCAAGAAGTGGTGATTCATGCAGCCCTGGTTTCTCTAATTTGCTTGGCAGCCTTGATTGTTCTCCTCGTTTCTATCCTGACATGGTACGAGACTTTCCTGATTTATCACACAGCAAGCTCACAGGAGTGGCCTATGATGTTTTTGCCATATACGTTTTCCTGAAAACAAAGTACTCCCAATTTGCAACCCAACCGCACGCGTCAACACAGGCGGTGGATACGCATGTGCTGCCTGCACTGCAAGCCCGGACACAAGAAGCGCCATTGTTGCTGCGGTGACAGCAGGCTGCTTTTCACCTCTCACGACCGTGCCTGGTTGGCGGCATCCCTCAAGTACTACGATGAGTTGCGCTTGTTCGTTAAGGTGCGTGCGTGTCCTTCGGTGTGAAACCTAGCGCAGATAACGCACTTGTGAATGCTGTGGTGCTGTGATGGATACAGCCGGACACTGCTGCACCTTTGCCGAGCCACCAACTGCAAAGGTGCAGTGGACTTGTCGTGCAGCCCTGGGTGGCTCCCACTTTGGCGGCGGCAAAACTGGGATGCATCCGCACAGCCAACCACATATTTGTGAAGCTGCCGTGAACCCATAAGGGATGCGGCATGTCAGGCAGGCAAACACTAGTAGGTTGATAGGTGCTGATAGCGCCATCGCGATCATGGTTCTGTGCGTGCTATGCATGCTATGCATGCTGCATCTCGTTCATGCTGCATGTGTACTGCTCCAGGAGTCCAGGCACATGCCAACACGGCAAGCAATGTCTCTGTTGAGCGTAGCAATCGGTGGATCCTTGCATGCGAGCAACCGTATTGGATTGTCGGCGCCTGGCTTGCATGCGCTGCATGCAAGCCAGGACAACACAGTCTTCCTCGTCCAGCATGCAGGTTGCGCTGCTGCTCAGGCGCTGCCCTGCCTACCTCCGCATGCTGCGCTTTGCACACGCAGGCGTTCCTGACGCTCTTCCTATGCGTTGTGATCGGGATGTGCTGCTGGGGCATTGCCACGCTGGACGCCCAGGTCATGCAGCTGTTCTGGGACAGCGTGAGGGTGAGTCATGAGCCATGAGCAGTCACTGTTCGGTATTACGCACCAGACAAGGGCGCCAGCAGCCAGGGCGAGAGCAGCTCAGGGTGCTGTGTTTAAATAAATTTACTTCCCGTGGGGCCATGTAGTATGCTTTCCGCGGGGCCGTGCAGTGTGCTTGTATGTGTGCTTATGCGTGATAGTGGGAACTGCACCTGAGGGTGCTGTGTGAATGCTTGGGGAATCGCGCTTGGCGTAAGCTTGATTGCCCTGGTATCGGCGCCTTGTGCTGCTATATCTATACTGCAGGCCTCACACTCATAGCTGCCAGCTATCAGCCAGGCTTGAGGTTGGCAGAACTCCTGTATACACCTAGCGTCATGGTAGTTCTGTGCACTGTGCTGACCATAGCCAACGGACAATCACATTAGCGACATGGCACTCATGACACACAATGTTCACAGATGCTACCGTGTCATGCGTGCTAGCACCGACCTTGCTTTGTGCCCCCAACCCCCCACTGCTCGCTGCCAAGCTCCCTGATTGGCACGCTGTGCGTGTGCGAGCGTGTGTGCCTGTGCGCATGCGCCCACCACGCACGTGCTGAGTGAGCGTGCTCTGCAGTCTGCACCATGACTGCTGCCTGCCGCCGCCGCCGCCCTGCTGCTCCACTGCCACAGGTGATTGTCAATTACGGCTTCTACGTGGAGGCGCTGATTGCTCAGGTCTCGGTAAGCTCGATGCGCCTAAACCACACGCACTCAATGATCACACACACTGACTATCCGCCCGCTATAGCCAATGCTGGGCTTCACTGTGCAGTCTGCTCGTGAGGTGCTTGCGAGGTGCGGGGTTCCCTGCAGGTTCTGCATGCTGCTTGCAGAGGCAGGCACGCGCATGCATGTGTCTTTCAGGGCAGTGGAAAGTGTGGTGGGAGTGTGGGTGCCTCCCTTGCTTGCTGAGTCATCAGCAAGCGCTGGCCGTGCATGCCAACAGCCGCATGTGCAGGTTGGTGCCACACGCACGTGTAGTGATCTGTTGCTGCCTTGTGCGCTTGCGGTTCTGCCTGCACCGACCACCTAACCCACTTGGCTCTGCTGCAATACTGCATGGTGGCAATCTACCTTTTCAGGCGGCCTTGAGCGCGCACAGCCTAGGGTTCATCCTGGCCCTCAGCGCCACGATTTCAGCCCGCCTGGACTCAGGCGGCATGTCCGAAAACATCGTGGTGAGAAATTGAACACCCGTGTGGCCATTCCAGGCACATGTGATGTTGCACATATTGGTTGGCACTCGTGGACTAGCAGCAATGGGTGGGGTAAGGTAACGCCTGCCTGCACAGTGGTGGCGTCTTGTTGTGAGCGGTGCGGAAATGACTATCAGCGGTGGACCGGTGGTATTCGTTTTCCTGCAGGCCATCCTTTTGTTGCCAGCGGCACAGCAGTGAGCCGCGTCACCCTGATACTGCTGGCGTTGCACACACTCAATAACTACCGGGATGCCAATGCAACGCACTGCATGTGATCACCTGATTGCTGCATCATGGTGCAGCGTCTTGCTAGTCCTGGGGCCACCCCACCCGGCCCTGCTGCCCGGTCGCCCAGCTGCCATGCAGTTGCCCCAGCTTGGCACAAGTGCACTGTGGCGGCTTGTTTGCCTGCACCGCATGCAGCAGATCCTGGCGTGGGTTGCCGTGGGGTGATGGGTGCCATTTTGAACACCGGGCGTGCTGTGCTGTGCTGTGCTGTGCTGTGCTGTGCTGTGCTGCAACATGTACTTGTTGACGGGTGCAGTGCGTGGTGGGCTTCAGCAGCGCGCTGCCCTCCCTGGAGGCGCCGGTCAACGCCTCGGGCGCCGCCTACCTGGCTGCGGCGGGTGAGCGGGTGATGACTCAGCGCTGCATCGCCTTGCTTGCGTCCCATGCGGCCCTACACGCGCGTAGCTGGGTGCACCTCCGCCACATGCGCCAGCTAGCAGCCCGGCTTGCCCACCAGGCTCTGCTTCAGCCTGCACATTGACACACCGCAAGAGTGCACACTGCACATCGCATGCCGCACCGCATGTGCATGCAGACGCTGCAGCTGCCACCCACTCACCACTCCAGCATAGCGCTGCTAACACCCGCCCCGGTACCTCACATCAACACACATGCAGCGACATGCCATACAGTGCGCCACGCGCACGTTCCTTCGCACGAATAACATGCCTTGCGGCCGCTGCCGCACAGTTCCCATTTTCATTCTAGTTGCACGCACAAGCCGGGCTGAATGACCTATGCTGTGTCGTGATGAGCGAATGCTTGTGTGCTTGTTTTGTTGAGATGCAATGTATCATGTTATTCATGTATGACGCGCCCTCAGGCGCGTTCTCCACTGCGCTCCTCACGCTCACACCCAACGCCACCACCGCATCAGCCACACCCAGCGCAGCCTCAGCGTCATCGCCGGCGTTGGCCTCATACAACGCGTCTGTGGTGGGACTCATGACATCCCTCCAAGCGCTGGCGGGCACACCGCCGCCGGTGGATGCGCTACCGACGACCGTGTCCGTCGTGCAGAGTAACATGACGGTGTACGCTGCTGCGCTGGCGGGGCTGCCAACTGCCCCGTGAGCCATCAGACAATGCAGCAAGACTTCCTGAATGCATGCCTGTCTGCTGTGATGCCTCAGTGCCGGTCTGCTGTGATACCTGCCTCAGTGCCTGTCTGCTATGTTAAGAGCATCCGCCTTGGTAGGATTGATTGCCGGTGCGACTGATAGAGCGCCGAGTAACTGCACCAGGCAGGATGGACATTCCTCCAATCCCAAACCAAAACAAACCTGGGGTTGGTGACTGCGGGCCAACGTGCAGTGCATCATCACGTTGGGTCGTTGGCGCGTGTGTGTAGGCATGCGCTGCCTTCATGCAGGTGCTAGGTACACAACCCGGTGACATTGCTGTGCATGCATGAGTTGTGTATACACATGCCAATGTGCAATCATCATGCCAATTTGGTAGGGGTGAAACCTACCAGGTGGGTCATGTAGCCTCTCGTGCATGTCCTCTCATGTTACCGTCCAGGCCGGCTGCGGGCGCCGCCTCCAGCCTGGTGCAGGCGCTGGCGCAATCCAACGCCCTGGTGTCAGCACAGCTGGCGCCTTGGACGCAGCAGCTGCAAGCCGCATCAGCGGCGCTGACAGCCGCGTCCGGCCTGCAGGCAGCGCGCACCTTTACCGCCCTCGCCAACGCCTCGCTGACAGCCTCGCCCGGCTGCGCGCAGCTGGTCGGCAACACGTCGGTGGCGCTGACTAAGGCGCTGCACAACGCGTCACGCGCCTACACCGACGATGGGGGTGGATATGCATGTTTGAAGTACATCAACACACACCTGGAGTACATTAATGAGACGGTGATCAGCACTGGGGACTGGATCCTGAAGACCTACAACGGGTCAGGCGTTGTCCTGGTGGGTGCATAGTAGACTCGCGTGATAGATAGGCTAGCTAGCTTGCGTCTGCCCGCACAGACGCAGCAGCCGCACATACCGCTGGCCCGTCTAGATATGGATGTTGAACCAGCTTTCCGGGCAGTACGCACTAGCAACGGTTTGCACACAGGCACACGCGCGCACGGGAAGCAAGCAACCCTAACTTGTGCGCACGCATGCCAGCCTGCATGCTGAAGCAGCTCCGCACAAGTCAATGTGCTTAGACGCGGGCTGCTCAACAGCCAACAGGACCCGTAGACCGTTGACATCTCGTTAAGGCACATTTCCTTCGGCTGGCGTGAGAGGCCAACATGAGTTGGTTGGCCACCTGTACGCCAACCGTCATTACTAACAAGCCGTTAGGGCTACCGTTGTCATCAAGCATCCACATGTAGTGCTCGTTGCAGCAACGGCATGTCACGACTTCACCATGGCGCGTCCATTGCTGTGTGCATGTGCACCGCTGCAGGCCATCCCGTTCCTCAACACCTACGCACAGCTGCTCAACAACACCCTCACAGGCATAAAAGAGAGCGCAGGTCGCCCCATTGTCCCTGGTGATGGTCTCAACGGTACTGGCGTCAACACCACCGCTGCTGCGTTGGCTGCACAGCTGTCAGCGTCTGTGTCCTTGTACACCACAAACATGCTGCTGCTGGGCCAGCAGCAGGCACTGTGCGCAACGTACGGCTTGCTGAACGCCACCACCCTGACAGCCCTGGCAGCAGCGCTGGAGCTGCTGCCAGGCGGTGGGTCGCCAAGCCAAACTGTCATCCCAAGCACCAATGCCCTGCTGGTGGCACTGGCTGGCCCAGGCGGATTGACCTCAGCGCTGCAGCAGCTGGTAGCACCCGTGACTGAGCTAAGCCAGGCGCTGGCGGCGTATCAGGCGCTGCCAAACAACAACACGTAAGCCGAGCTGCACCTGCAGGCCCGGAATGGTGTGCAGCCGTGTAGATAGTGGTGGGCAGCTCTGTTATACGCTGCCGCTAACGTGTGTTGACCTGCTTCTTGTCGATGTCCTGCTGTGCTTCCACCCACCCAGCCACCCAGCTGCCCTCTGACACACACACACACACAATTTACCTGCACCTCCTGCCGGTATCCCTCACCTCCCTCCCACCCACCCGCTCACCGACCTGCGTGTATTGCATCTCTGGCATGCAACATGGGTTCATGACGGTAGGTTTGTTGTTCGCTGCATCATCTGGCATGCGCTTGCGCAGGTACTCCATGCTGCAGCGTCAGGCGGCGCTGATGCAGCCCAGCGTTGCCGCCACCGCCACTGCCGCCGCCAACACCTTGCCGCCCAACATGCCGGACATACAGGTGCGCAACTGCGCATGCAGGGCAGCGGGGGGCAGGGGCCTAGGTACTCTGAGATGTAACGCCGCCACAGCGGTGTACAATGCAAGGAACACTGTTTAGAGCGTTGATGCGTAGTAGTCCGCTTCCGTGCGTGGGCGTTTGAATGATTTGCGCACAACCTGGATAGATGGATGGTGGTCGCATTTCGTTGTCGTGCCTGCAAGGCGTGGCTGCTACTGGGTGGCGTTGCAGTCAGAGATGTGGTTGTGATACTGCCAGGTGGGGGGGTTGCAGGCAGAGATGGCGTTGTAATACTGCAGATGCTGCTGCGCCCCAGGCTTCCCTCGATGTGGCTGGCGTCCAGGCCAGCGCTCTGCTAGCAGGCTCAGCGCCCGGGGTGGCGCAGGAGGCGGGCGCTATGGCGGCGTCTGTGACGGCGGCGCAGCCCGCGCTGCAGGCGCTGCTGGTGCAGCTGAGCAACGCGACCGTGATGGCGGACACACTGGATGATGGCACTGTTGCAACGGTGGGGCCAACACCATCGACCTGCTTGCTTTGCCACGTTACTCATGGCGTGAGGCAGTACACGTGGACCGTCTGCTGGTCAGATCACCGCAAGCTGCCCAGCCAGCAAGCGTGCACGCTTGATGCTTGAGCGCAACCCTTGCACACATACACACGTTAAGGCTTGCATGCCCCGACCGTCTTCCATCTCTTGCTGTGGTTGGTCTTGCTGTGGTTGGTCTTGCTGTGGATGCATCCTGCCGGCTGACCTTCTTCTGGTGTGCGGGTTCTGCTGGCTGCTGGTGCTGGGCGTGTGGCTGCATGCAGGTGAACGCGCAGCTGCAGGAGGTGCCGGAGAGCCTGGAAAGCATGTATACGCAGGTGATGATGAGGCCATGAAGGCCAGGGTGTGTACGTGTGTGCGTGGGAGTGTATGTTTAGAGATTTTTGGTTCCCGTGGGGCCATGCAATGTGCTGACGACCGTGGGGCTGTGCAGCGTGCATGCGTATGAGGATAGAAACTGCACCTGATGATGGCAACATGGCTGGGCTGATCTGATGGCTGCCGCACACCGAACAGCAGTCTGATGGTCGTCCAGCAGAAGCTGTGGCTGTAGTAAGCGCGGTCTGTCAGTGGGGTGTGGTCATAACCTGAGCTGGTCCAGCGTCGCTGAGGCTGAAGCTGAGTGCTAAGAGGCGTGATGTTGCCATGCACGCTGCATTCATACTGCTATGTACCATTCGAGTGGCCACCGCAGATGAATGCGAGCATGACGGTGGCCCAGGACGCGCTGGCAACGACCTCCGCCAACATCAACACCTCCATGCACGACATCGCGGACGCCACAAACGAGTATGCGCATGCATGCGTGACTAAGCACCCTATATAGGGGTTTTCAGCACAATGGCTGGTAGCACGGCATGCTGCGTTTTGCACGTGAGCGAGGCGAGGCGGTTACGTATGTGGTTATGTTATGTTACATCAGGAGCGTGTCGGCCAAACGGCGCATGCTTTCCCCAGATGGGGACCAGCAGACGAGGTTCACCAAGCTATGCACGTGGCATGCTAGAGGGCCATAAGGGCTATGCGTGACACAGCAGCATGTGTGCATTACCTGTGGCCAAGGAACCTGACCTGTGGCCAAGGGACTAGGTGCACGACCTCAACAACTCACGCAGGGAACCACATCTTGCGCCGGCCTGAGCCTGGTGAGCCTACTGTGTCAACATACGCGGATGCTGTTTGCACGTTTCTGTACTTGCAGGTATGAAGACAACACCACGGACCTTACCAGGATCCTTACGCTCGTGAGTGCATCATCATCAGTCACTGCAGCGTGCGCTGCGTGTGTGTGTTAGTGTGTGTGTGCGCGTCTGATTTTGTGGTGATGTGGTTGAGGCGTACGGGCAGGCGCTCATTCGCTGCACGTGGGCACAAGGTGGCTATGCGCATGCGCAATGCATGCTAGCGGTTCAGGGCTGGACCAGTGGACGAGGGTGTGGCGGTGCGTGGTGGGTCGGCGGAGGATCAAGCGGAGAGGCAAGGAGGGAGGGGCGGGTGGAGGGGGGGAGGGAGCGCAGAGGACGCAAGCCCTCTCATTCCTTGAACTTGTGCGTGGATTGTAACCTAGCTATGGCGTCCACGATTGTGACTGCGCAACTAACAGGTGTGGGCGATCCTGTGGGGAGTGGCCATAGGCTTCTGCCTGGTGCTCATCTGGCAGGCCTGGATGTGAGTCTTGGAGCCTCACAGCCTGCTGGCTGTAGGGCAGGTTGTACCGCTGCAGTTCAGCAGTGCCGAAGACTGGTCCGATTACCATTTGGCTGGAAGTATGTTGTGACAATATGCGATTGGCCACAGACACTACTAGTTAAACAGAAAGCAGAAAGCACCCTGTGTACCGAGAGCCCCTCCTGGCAATCATCTCCTCCTTCAGATGCTCCCTCCGTCTCGCCTCCACGCACATGACAACGGCGCTTGCCCCTGCGCGCTCCTACCTGCGCAGGCCCATCCAGACGCTGCTCGTGTCGTCGCTGGCGTGCCTGCTCCTCCTGGCGTGCATCTCACAGGTCAGTAGGCGCACGCCCCGAGGCGCGTAAAGGTGTCATCACTTCACAGCAGGAGGCTGGCAGTGCCTTTCGGGAGTTGTATGTGCGCGCATGTATGCGTGTAACGCCTCGGGCGCGCCTCATTTGCTCCTTGCCTGCGTGGCCGCACATCTTGTATAGATGCATACGGATGCATATCAGGAAATGCGCTGAGTCAAGACTGCCCCCCGCCCCCCCGCCCCCCGCCTCTTGCATGCTATTGCCTTAACGTACTTCCGTCGAAGACTCCTGTATGGCGAGCAGTGAAAGCGCCCAAGCACTCAACCAATTGCACGCATTCATGTATGCATGTTCACGCAGGCTGCTGGTGCTGCGCTTTCTGGCGGCGCTCAGATCGTCAGCGACGGATGTTCGCAGCTGGAGTACAACTTCATGGAGAAATGCTACAACGTGAGGGAGCCAGGGCAGGCGGGCGCAGCAGCGCCTCTGGCTCAAGACAGGATTCATGATTGCCTTTCTGAGTTACCTGAATCAGAGCTTGTGCCCTTCGGTCGTGATATGCACTCAGATGGGCTGTGCTGATGAGCGAATGCCCTGCAGGACGGGCGCAGCGCGCATGCCCTGAGCTCCTGGCTGATATGCCGGTGTACCGCAGGATCAAGAAGAGATCCGGTTGATCATGACATCGTACTACCTGTATGATCGACCCGGCGTACTGGCACTGGTGGGTGGCGCATTACTGCACTGTCACGACATGCTGGCTGAACGTGACTGCACTTGTGCACCGCATGCACCGTGTGTGACTCCCTTGTCAAGCAGTGAGTCACACTGTCGCGGTTTGTCAGCTGGAGTGCTTGCATGCTCTGCAACGTGGCGGTTACGGTGTTGTACCCCTCACCTGTAGGCCGTTGCGGCGTCCATGGGCGTTGACATCAACGCCGTCCAGGCAGCGGTGAGTCCTCCCCCCCCCCCCCCCCCCCCCCCCCCCCCCCCCCCCCCC